>CAUYON010164944.1:0-17271 GCA_963573935.1 Arctocebus calabarensis | reverse complement strand
AGCAAGATATATAATGATTTATTTTATTTGTTCATTATATCAAAAATAGATACAATGTATAATTTGATAAAATGTACAATTTGTGGGCATTTGGGCTTCTTCCACGACTTAGCAATTATGAATTGGGCTGCAATAAACATTTTAAGCACACTGTTGAGACCTACTGCTCAGAAGAAAAGGTTTCTTCCTTTCACAGCATTACTGTTCATTGACGATGACTTGGTAGCTCAAGAGCTCTGAGGGAGATGTATAAGGAAAGTAAGGCTGTTTTCATGCTGCCTAACATAACATCCATTGTGCAGCCCAGGGATCAAAGAGTAATTCTGACTTTCAACTCATTATTTATTACATGCTATTTGTGAGCCTATATAGGTTACTTAGATAGTGGTTACGCTGCTGGATCTGGAAAAAGTAAACTGAAAACCTTTTAGAAAAGATTCACCATCCTAGAAACCTTTAAGAACATTCATGATTCATGAGAGATGATCAACTTATCAACTAAAATAGGAGTTTGGAAGAAGTTGATTCTAGCCCTCATGGATGACCTTGAGAGGTCCAAGACTTTAGTGAAGGAAGTAACTGTGGATGTGGTGGAAATAGCAAGCGAACTGGAAGTTCTTAGAAGTGGAAACTGAAAATATGAACAAATTGGTATAATATCATGATCTGTGGATGTGGTGGAAATAGCAAGAGAACTGGAAGTTCTTAGAAATGGAACCTGAAAATATGAATGAATTACTATAAAATCATGATCAAACTTGCATAGATGAGTTATTTCTTATGGATGAGATGAACAAAGACAGTGGTTTCTTGCAATGAAATCTACTTCTGATGAATATGCTGTCAACATTGTTAAAATGACAACAAAAGATTTAGAATATTCTGTAAACTTAGTTGATAAAGCAGTGTCAGGGTTAGAGAGGACTGATTTCATTTTTGAAATAATATCTATTGTGAGTAAAATGCTATCCCATGCTAAAGACAAAAGAAGAATCCATCAATATGACAAACTTCAGTGTTGTCTTATTTTAACACATTGCCATAGCCACCCCAATCTGTAGCAGTCACCACTCTGATTGGTCAACAGTCATCAACATCCCTGGAAGACCCTCTACCAGCCAAAGATTATGACTCACTGGAAGGCTCAGATGGTTGTGTGCAATTTTTATCATTAAAGTACTTTTAAACTAATATATGCATATTCTTCTTCAGGCATAATGTTATTTCACACTCAATACACTATGGTATAAACATAACTTTTCTAATAACTTGGGAGACCAAAAAATCTGTGTGATTTACTTTACTGTGATGTTAGTTTTATTGGGGTGGTGTGGAACCAAACCCACTTTATCTCTGAGGAATACCAGTAGCATAGGTAGACTAAATGCTATGAGCAACAGCTTTCAAAATCTCAGGGTATTAACTATATGTATATATATATTTTAAAATCCCTGCTAACAATATAATACCAATGTGTACTTCCTTTTGTGTTCCACTATTTCTCAGAGCCTCTGAGTCCTCTTCTGGATCTTCTGTGTCTAGCACAGAGGGTAGCACAGATCTTTTACAGGAAATGAGCTTGGAAGAATCCTTTTATCCACATTCTCTTGGGGAAAATAATCATTTGGCTGTACCTAACTGCGAGGGAGCTTGGGAAAAGTAATCAAGAGTGCTAAACAAGTAGTTGGTCTCTCCCTCAAGGGGTTATTACTTCCTTTTATTATAGATGATAAAACTATGTCTTAAAGTTCACATAATAACCTACCTATGCCCTCAACATCATCTTGGTGGATAAAAGTAGCATCAGGTCTGCCTAAGTGTCCCTGTTTTTAAGCACTGCCTATTCTTTCAACCCTGTGCTGTGTGCTTTGCAACTGACTGTGATTCACCCTGGGAACGACCGGTATCTTCCCAGTGCTAAGTTCATCTGGGAAGATGGATGGCTGAGCTTTTGACATTATGCCCTATGCAGGGTCCTCCACTTGATCTTGCTTGTAGCTCCTTTGATAATGCTGAAATTTCAAACATGAATAATAAATACAACTTCGGGGAAGTAGTTTTAAGAACCAGCTGGAAATTCCCATGCTCTTTCTTTCCTGCTGTTATGACAACAGCCTCCAACTGGAGCTATTCTTATTGTCCTAGGTCCATACTGAGGTTGATGAGTAGGGTCTCTCCACGGGCCCATGTTGGATGTGTAGTATGAGTGAGTAAGAAAATTTCTGTTAAGACACTGACAGCTTTATTTTTATTTTATTTTGTAGTGATACTATTAAAGTGCAAATTTCTTAACTGATGTACACTCTAGACCAGAATCTCTCCTTTTATTTCTAACTTATAAAACTAATTCCAGAGGTATATAAGATATCTGTACCTATCCAATGCTATTCACGGGAGTCTTGCTTTAATAAGTTACAGTTAAAAGAATTATACTTAACTATACAATGAGATCTGTGGAGCTGATTTAAAAAAAGGGCACAGTAAATCTGTATTTATCGACATGAAAACATGTCCACGTGCTATGTAAAAATACGTGAAAACACATAAAATCGTATGTATTACATCTCACAATGGAAATAAACATGTTATTGTAGGAAAGCAGACTCCGGAGGGCTGGAGGAGGCAATGGCAGGTTGCACCATCCCTGATCTATTTTAAACTACCAGTATCTTTTGCCTAAAAAACCAAATTAGCTTCCTTAATGTCTTTCTATCTCCAGTCTCAAACCCCTCTAACCCATTTTCTGCACCATATAACCAGTGTCGTCTTTGTAAAAGATCTCATTAATAGATTATTCACCTATAAAAAAATTGAGAATTAACATTGAGAGCATGAAAAAAATTCGTGTCTTTGCCTCGAGTTCCTGTAGTGTTCAAGTTTTCCTGAGAGTTAGGATCAGTGTCAGCAAGAGAGCGTCTACTTTGCGTTCCCCTATTCCTCGTCTCTCTCCTAGTGGCCTCTCTGTCTTCACAGCTTTCTTAGCATCTTTTAATTGTCTTTTTGAACCTGTTGGCTTCTTTTATTACAGGAAAGCTCATAGGCAGTAAAAGTGTTTTGTTATTTATTGTTGTGTCCCCAATATTAAACACATAGAAGAAGGGCACCTAGTGATGTGTTCAATTAGTGTTTATTGAACAGTTACAGTATTTTGGCATATATAACAATTTCCCTGATAATTGGGGTTCAGAGGATTCTTGAGAAAGGCAGCATCTACTGCCTTTTTTCTATAGGTTCAGAACGAACTTATGTTACCTCATGTGTTTGTAATTTTATGCCCGTCTAGACAGCACATTTTTTTTCCTTTTTTTAGGGCGGCACCTGTGGGTCAGCGAGTAGGGCGCCGATCCCATATACCGAAGGCTGTGGGTTCAAAACCGGCCCCGGCTGAACTGCATGGAAAATTAGCCGAGTGCTGTGGCGGGCGCTTGTAGTCTCAGCTACTCGGGAGGCTGAGGCAAGAGAATTGCTTAAGCCCAAGAGCTGCAGGTTGCTGTGAGCTGTGACTCCACAGCACTCTACTGAGGGCAATTGAGTGAGACTCTGTCTCCACACACACAAAAAAAATTTCAAATTAATATGAGGGTACAAATTTGTAGATTACATTGTTCTCACTTCCAAAGTAAAGTCCCACTTGTAAAAGAACCCTTCACACAGGGACGTGGCAGACACCCACTCATGTGCCCATTGGGTGAAATCCTGCCAATGATCTCCCTCTTTCAGTCTGTCAGTCATCCTCCCCCCTTCCCCTTCCCACCCCTTCCCCCCCCAGGCCCATACTAGACTATATTGTGTTTGTTATTCATATGTGCATATAATTATTTATACATTGGTTTCATATTAGTATTGGGTACATTGGATATTTATTTTTCATTCTTGTGGTACTTTACTAGGAAGAATGTGTTTCCTTACATCTTTTATGTTTACCTAGATGGAGTTGAAACATGTTTGCTTTTTTTTTGAGGCAGAGTCTCACTCTGTTGTTCTGGGTAGAGTGCCATGGCACCATAACTCACAGCAACCTCAAACTCCTGGGCTGAAGCGATCCTGTTGCCTCAGCCTCTTGGGTAGCTGAGACTACAGGTGCCTCCCACTATGCCTGACTAGTTTTTCTGTTTTTAGTAGAGATGAGATCTCATCTTGTTCAGGCTGGTCTTGAACTCCTGAGCTCAGGCAATTCATCCACCTTGGCCTCCCGGAGGGTTAGAATTACAGGTGTGAGCCACTGTGCCCGATCTGGGTTTTTCCTTTTTATCAGCAAAGAACTATGGATGTTTTCCTTGATGGATTACAATCAGTTCCTTTTGTATTTTAAATTCTCACATTTAAGATATTCTAAAATCTGTAAGGTAACACAATTTTATCTGTAGCAACTATCACTCATGAGTTGTTTAAAGGAAGAATTTAGCAAGTTCTTCGTATTGAATCTTAAATTTTCATTTTTTCTTGATGATTAGTTAAAAGTATTAAGATCACAGTCTGTAACATTCTTCCACATATCAGCCGTGACACAGCTCATGAATGAGTAACTCATTTGATCATTTATTTATAAGCACTTGCTGAATACCCTCTATGAACAGGCTTTCGGATAGACTAAGGCCAACTCCAGCATAGTCTGTTTAGTATGTTTTAAAAAATATTTTCCTGCAGTACTAATTTCTGTTGCCATTTTTTGCACCAGAGATTTAGGTCATTATAGGTATCCTGATACTTTAAAAATATTCCTTTCTCATGTTAAATGATCTTAAAATGTTTTCTACCCATTTATTTTTATAAATTTTATTTAGTTTAAAACAGTTTTTCCCAGTGTTTTTGTATTCGAATTGATTAGGGACTTTTGAACAAATAGTAATCAGCAGCAGACCCTTGCTTCTGATTTAATTTCGTCTGAGTTGAGAGCCAAATATATTTCCTAATTTTGCATGTGATTCTGATGTATAGCTTGGGTTGAAGAATTTTGATCCAGAAGTATGGTCGTCAAAATGTAATCCGCAGACAAATTGGAGAGTTTTGAATCTTTGAGATGATTGGAGCTCTTCTAATATTAATATGGACTTTGTTTCTAATAGAAGATAATAAATTTTTGAGTTTCAAATCTTCTAGTTACCTTTCCAAGATTGGTAAAGTCTTGGAAATTGTTTGGCTTGTTTTGTGTTGGCTTGCAAGTCGGGAAACTAGTTTACTGAATGAAATTACTGCTTTAAAGCATCAGAAAGTCAGGGAACAGTCAGAATGTTGAAGTCGAGAGCTTTAGTTGTCTTCAAACACAATTCATTTTATGAATGAGGAAGTTGAAGCCAGAGGGATGAAGTGTCTTGCCATAACTTCCCACCACTAGTATGTTGATAAATAGGCCCGAGGCCTGTGGCTTCTAACCTGCAGACCAGATTTCTTCCTGCTGCATTTACCTCTTGCCTCCCAGGACTCTGACAAGACATCCCAAGAGTTTAGGCCACTATTTCCCTCTGAGCCAGGTCCTAAAAATTCTACCATTTGTTACTTAAGTCCCAGGGCTAAGTTGTAATTACCTTTTCAGTAATTAGAAAAGGTGATATTTTCTATGGAAAAAAAAAAGCTAATATATGATCCCAGCTGTGCCTCAGCATTGTATCTCCTCTGAGTGGCAGCGATCAGCTTTAATATGTAAACGCACATTGCTGGGTCTTAGATCTGGAGGTGTGTGGTGCAGGGTAAGGGTTTCTGTTACCAGCAGATCACATGTTCTCCAGGTTTCCGTCCGTGTTCCCACGTGTCAGTCACCAAAATCAGCTTTCTCCTGAAAAACAAGTTTTGTTTTTGTATAGTTAACTGAGAGATGGGTGAAATGAGATAGAGCTTTTTCTCATCGGAAGTGCTTTTTCTGGGAGAATAAAGTGGCAGAATGAATATGTTGAGGATGCATTTTTGTTGTTATTTTTCCTTACATTGTACACAGCTGAGATGACAGAAGTTGAGATGAGGTTGGCAACAAACTGAATTGATCGACTTGGAGAAAAAAATAACAAAGGAACTTCAGTGGAACGGGCTCCTTGGCAGGCTGTAGCCCATATCGTGTTCAGAAATGAGGGTAGAAGATGCTGGGGGGCTTATTTCTTAATATGATTTATTATATTATGTCATCTAGTGGAATATTATGTTCGTTTTCTTTTAATTGCATAGTTATAATTTTTGCACCCTTTCCACCTTGGTCTAACCTAAATGATCTCCAAGACTGGGGTGTAGGACTGATTTTTTTAAAAATATGTACTTGCTCAAGGTTTGCTCCTAGAGATAGGGTGGATGGATAATCTGGTTAAAATACCATAACTCTTTAGAGTTGGAAGTATGGTTCAGTGTCACGGGGATTCAAGTACAATACTTCATTTGAAGTCTGAAATATGCATATTTCTACACCCCCAAACAGGGTAGCACTTCAGATTAACTGAAATTTGTTTCACAGTTTGGACAGCTGATAAATAGAATACAGCAGCCAAATGGCTGTCGAACCAAATGGCTTCTTGTGGTAGCCATCCAAGATCAGACAATTGATCGGATTTCCGTGCGTTTAATAATGAGGTTTTATATATGTGTGTCATTACTTTTCTTGAAAGGAATAAGGTCCATGCCCCTCCATATTTCTTTATCTTTTCAAAAATTAGTAGTGGTAGCAAAGCAGGTGGTTCCTCATATGGAATGAGAGGAAAACTATGCATGATTGAGTTGTGACATTATGGATTGACATCATAGTATCAATCTTCCTAAATAGAAATATGACAAAATAAAAGAAGTTCACAGTGTCACGGGGTCTAAAGCACATAGCCCATGATCACTTGAAGTCTGTTATAGTGATGGAGAGAAAACCATCAAAACTATAGGTAGGGCGGCATATCTGTGAGGAGAGAGTTGGGCTGCATCTTGGTGGGTACATAAAAAATAAATCTCAGCATGGTCTTCAGCACTATTAAATGCAAGCTGATATTTTTATTTAATAGTAAATTTAAAATATTGGAGATCCCTAAAAGAGGGAAAGTTCTATAAAAACACTTTATTGAGCATTTCAATTCTTAAACAATAAATTATGTATAATTAAAACATTTATAATACACAAAAGATGAAAGAAAAACATTTATTATCCATATCCACATATTCACAACCTCCTCTGAAGAAATGTGAATGTATTATTTTGTTCTTTCCATTAGGTCCATTTTAATTACAGACACAAATGGATCCTTAAATCCCACACATAAACGCAGCTCATCTCAGCTCAGTCTTTTCCACCTCTACAGAAGTAATAAAGGTCCCTACAGTAAGTGGTTTCTTTTCCTTCATGAGTATATACTTTTACTACAAATTCAATTATCCAAAATGCATAGTATTATTTCTTTGTTGTTGAAATATTTTATAAATAACATAATATAATACATATTCTTTGGCTGCTTGCTTGCTTGATTCTGTGTTTGATATGGTCAACCTGGATTCTACTTTATTTATTTTAAATAAACATAACATTCCTATTTCTGACTGTACCATGATACAATTATTTATTCTTATAGCACTGGACTTCTAAGTTTCATTTACAGCAATGGTTTTCCTGGTACATACAGCCTTCCAATATAGACATTTCCTTCGAGTATGTCCCCACAGATGTTGAGTCTCTGGATTATAGGGTACGCATGTTAACTTCAGTAGACATTGCCAAATTGTTTTCTGGAAATAGTTGCTCAAGGGCGCGTTCCCACTAACAGCATTTAGCAGTTCCCCTAACTTGCTCGTAGTTAATGTCTTGCTCTGGCTGGTTCCAGTTTGCATATCCTTTCTCAACCCGTGCAGTCTCAGTTTTACCGACTTTTAAATGGATCTAGCCCTTTTCTCAGCAACTTTAACAAAGCCACGATCTATTGCTCTTTTATCTCCTGAGTGGATTATGCCTGTCGCTAGTCTGAGCTTTATTTTGTGACTCAGTTCTAATAACAAGACTTCTCTTTACTATTAAAGGCACTTGGACCAATGTTCTGAAAAGTAGATTTTTCTAATCTATCTCAAAGCCTTTTCCTTTAGGATCCTACGTTAAAAGTAGGATGAGACTTAGTATCTGACTTCTTAAATTTCTCTTCCAAGGATTGAAATTCAGCCCCTGAAATTCATTCTGCTTTCCAGGACTTTGATTGATGCTACTGGGCTTTTCTGTGACACGAGTCTTCATCCCCATGCTTCAACAACCATCTCTTGTCTTCTTTTGGACTTCCAGTCTCTATTTTAAGAAGGTTGTTCTTTATCTGTTACACACTTGCAGGCTCTGTGTTTCCTGACTGGGCTTCCTCTCTTGTCACCTTCCTGACCTCAAGAGCTGGTCTAGTTCCAGAGCAAGTTAATCTTGCTCCTCCATGGACTCTGCCATTGATGCTATTTAAGAAAAAGATTTATTGCTGTCTTCTCTGGGAGTGATTTCATGCTGTTTGTCCAATCTCCTGCAAACTCTTGTCAAATTTTTTGAAACTTTCTTCCTTTTTCAATATGCTTTGAAAATCATAATCAGGACTGCCAGATATTGTAACATCTTCTCCACATATTCCAATGACCACGTAACAAATAACTCCCTTTAGCTCAAATATCTGGAGGCCCAAAGAAAACATTATAAAGGAAAATCAATCCTTTACAAGGGTATATTTTTTCCTCAATTTCATAAGTAATACATGCTCATTTCAGAAAATTTGTATAAAGAAAAGAACTATGAACTTTTTGCAAAAACCCATATAGAAACATACGCATGAACATTTTAATTTAGTATATGTTTGAGCACCTGCTAAATGCTGGGAGTAGAAGGAGAATGGTAAATAAATGAAATAGGGATCTACCAGTTCAGGAGGTTAAAGTCTATCAGGGCACAGATAAGTAATTAAATTTTTGAAAAATCAAAAAGTCATTATATCTGACAAATCCTTTCTGTTGAGTTTCACAGGATGAGAGAAGCAAGTGTGTGAACATCTAGGAGGAAAATGTTACAGGGAAAGGGAAGTACGTGTGAAGAAAGTACATAGGACCAAGAGAGGATTTGTGTTGCAAAATTCAGAAGAGACCCCACTAATTTAACATGGGACTTTGTAGATGAGTCAAGGGGAGTTCATAATATATACAACCATTATAATGTTTTACCATGCAATTTTAAGGTATAACTCGTTTCACATTAATTAAAAGGAATATTTAGAATCAAATAATGTTTTGTTTTATGAAATTGGAAGCATGTATATTGTTTCATAACTTTTTTTAAAGTATAAATCTAGCTGAGCATAGTGGCAGGTACCTGTAGTCCCAACTACTAGGGAGGCTGAGGTGGAAGGATCACTTGAGGTCAGGGATTTAAGGCTTAGTGCACTGTGATTGAACTTGTGAACAGTCACTGCCTTCCAGCATGGGCAAAACAGTGAGACCTCATCTCTATAAACAAAACAAAAACAACAAAGCCAACAAAAAAGTTAAACCAAAGGGATTGTTTTCTCTCATACAAAGGCAGAGTTAATGTTTACATACAACAAATAAAGACTGACGTCATTCCACCATTCTCCTCCTCAAAATTCTCTTGTCATCAAGGAGGTCCTTCCTTTTCTCGTCACGATAGGAGTGGTTCATCAGATTGTCCTCTAGCAATTCCAATTTTTCTTATCAGTGAGAACCAAAATGTGTCATCCTCCTTTCTATATTTAGGAATTCTAGGAAGCTGTGCTATGACATGTGAGATGTGAGGAGCATCTGTTAAAGAGAACGCTAGAATTTGAAGGTGTGAAACGTTTAAACACACGATAAGCTTCGGCTCAGCTTCCTCCTAGGATGACAAAAGGCTTGCAGTATCAGGGAACTAATTCTCAGCATATTTCTATGGGGAAGCTTTCATCGTCCATAAATGCATAGATGCATAGAAACGATGCGTTGGCTCCAGTGCTAAGCTTTGTATGTCTAGCTTGATATTAACAGTAACTCCGAAGGTAGAGGGTTGGTGATTTATATTTTAACAAGTTCCTTATTTAGACCAATCATTTCTCTTGGCAGTAGCTTAACACTTTTACACTCTTTTTTAGGGCTCAAAAAATACATGTGCATATACAAGATAATTTGAGATTTTTGTGTATCAGTAATACAGAAAATTAATAGAAATACAAGGTTCGACAGTCAAGTTACTGACCTTATCCTAGAAAAAGTGCTACATACCTCATTGCTGAATATCACTATGGTTACCAAATGGCCAAGGTGAGCACTTCAAAGGTGACTTAGTGATATTCAGCAATGAGGTAGGTAGCACCTTTCCTAGGATGAGTTCACGAACTTAGATATCTGACCTCACATACATGAACCCATCAGTTAAACTTCAATTCTTTGTCTATTTAAATGCCTTTGACTATTACAGAAAGGCAAGTGTACTGTTTGTGTTGTGTTGGCTCTTTCAGTCCACTGCAATCTTGTTTATTATTTAGAGGCCTCCAGTTATCCAGTGACGTGACGATTAAGCAACCTCTCTTAGAGCTTTGGTGTTATCGCCCCCTGTTTTTTCAATCATACTCTCTTGGAAGAGTCTTTAATTTAGGCCCACATCCACAATAAAAGATAATAAAATGATGGCTTTGTTTCTATTTTAATTATGGTAAGGTAATTTATAACTACTTTGTTTACTTAGAATCCATAATCATTATTCACATTTCAGTCTGGTTTAAGCATTTTTTTTATGGTTGTTTTGGGCTGGATCTTAAGCCATCAAATGTTCCTCAATAAAAGATGGCATTTTTCAGAAATATAGATCTTAAAATTAACAAAATTTGCTTTGCTAAATTCATACTGTGCTTCTTCTTATCTATTATTTTCCTATGATAAATATATTCTGTCATCTCATTCTCATTTCACTTTTGCTTCTGACCCAAGAATATTGTTTTTTCCATGTTCTGGATGGAGGTTTAAATGAGATGATCAATATTTCACTACTTGCTGGTGGATAAATGCAAATATGAATACTCATTTCTTCTTATAGCATTTCCTCTGTCTGCTACACTGTCTTTCTTTCTTGTTATGTTCCTTTATTTCCACCCAAATCTGACCCCAATTTTAAATTGGAGCTCAAATCCCACCTTTCTGGGTTTTCCAGATCATCCAATTTGGAATAAATAACTCTCCCTCCAATAATCACACATCATACTGCAAAAACTCATCACCATCTGCCTTGTGTTATATGTAGATGAGGATGTTTTTGTTTTCCCACTGTGAAAACAACTACCAAAGACAGAATTTTATAACCCCCAGGGTGTCCGCCTTATCCATAACCTGTATTCAGGGATATTGAGTACTTTAAATGAGAACGTTTCTTAGCTAAGTTATTGATTTACTGGCCTTCACATATTTGTGTCTATCTACTTTGCCAGGAGACATATGAAAGGAAATGAGTAACATCAGTGTTCTTCCATGGAAACTGTGGACCCCGGGGATTTTCAGTTCTCTTTTAGTTTGCAGCTCTGTGTTAGTCAACAAATCAATTAGCCTTTATAAACCTTAGTTGGTTTATCTAAAAAAAGAGAGAGAGATGATGGAATAATTGCAGGGAGCATGACACAGTTCTGTGGCATGAAGAAAGAGCTCAATACATGCTACTTGCTAAAAATAGTAGTAGTAGCTGTTACTGTTCTCTTCCTCCGTAAAGTCTACTTGGGATATCTGTTAGGTATGCAAGGGGACTGACTCAGGGAAAAAAAAAAAGAATTAGAAGCCAGAGATTTTGATAATATACTTACACAAGAAAGCCCCCACAAAAGTAGAAAAGTAAATGTTTCTTTCTTTTATTATTTTGGAGATAGAGTTTCATTATGTCACCCTTGGTAGAGGGCCGTGGCATCACAGCTCACAGTAACCTCCAACTCCTGGTCTCAGGTGATTCTCTTGCCTCAGCCTCCCACGTAGCTGGGACTACAGGCACCTGCCACAGCACCTGGCTATTTTTTGTTGCAGTTGTCATTGTTGTTTAGCTGGCCCAGGTCAGGTTCGAACCCACCAGCTTCTGTTATGTGGCTGGCGCCCAACCGCTGAGCTATAGGCACTGAGCCAAATAGTGAATGTTTCTATCCATTTGATGAAAGGATAGTCTTGATTCATGTTAATACATTGTCTCAAGCAAGAAAGTAAAATTTAGGAAGGGGCCATTAAATAATTCTGCTTGAGTGATTCTACCTTGTCTCTAAGTGGACATTGCTTTCAGAATCTTTATGAAGTATCTAATAGATATATTTTGGAGCGGTATCTCAGATGTAAATGATAGAATATAATTGGTTGTACTGAAACATCTTCTTTATGCCCAAGGAATAAAACTGACAACTGATTGGTGGGTATTTTGGGTATGTGTGTGGAGTTTGAACATATAAGGTGTAAAGAAACAAATATTTTTTCCTAGCCTGAAAATTTCTACTGTTCAGACTTTAGGTTTTGTTTTCCATTTATAATAAACATTTCTTACTTTTAGCTGATGTTTAGCAAAATGTCTCAGATCTCTTACTCACATCATATACAAATATTAACTCAAAATTACAGAGCTAAAACTCAGAGAAGAAAACATTAGAGTAAATAAGCAATAGTTTCTTAGATAAGAAAAAAGGACTCATGAGAAGAGGAAAAGATAGATTGTACTTTATCATAATTAAAAACTTTTTTTGCTTCAAATGCATTAAAGAAGTGAAAAGACAACTCAAGAAGTTGGAAAATATATTTATAAATATAATAAGGGGTTTATATTTTGACTGTATAAGAAACTCTTACAATTCAACAATATTAAGAAAAATAACCCAGTTAAAAACTGGACAAAGGATTTGAATTGACATATCTTGGGAGAAGATGGACCAATAGCCAATATGCACATGAAATGATACTCAAAATGATTAGCCATCAGGAAAATGCAAATCAAAACCATAATGAGATACCTTGTTATGCCCACAAGGATGACTAAAATAAGAAAAAAGACGAAATAAGTATTGATGAAGATGGGGAGAAATTGGAACACTTAAGCATTGCTGGTGAAATTGTAAAATGATGCAGCCAATTTAATAAATATCTTATCAATGCCTCAAAGTGTTAAAAATAGAGTTAGCACCTCTTCATCCAAAAAATCCATTCATAGCTATAGAGCCACAAGAAATGAAAACATACATGAACACCAAAATTTATGTATGAATGTTTGTTGCACCTGGTTCCTAATCACCAAAAAGCATAATCAACACAAATGCCCATCGAGAGATCTGCCAATATACAAAATGTGCTTATGTTTATGTAACAGAATGTTATTCAGCAATAAACTGGACTACTATGTAGTACAATATGGATGACCCTTGAAAAGATTCAGCTAAGTGAAGGAAAGTCATCGTAAAAGGCCACGTATAGAATGATACCACTGTAATGAAATGTCCAGAATTAGTCAAATTCATAGATGAGTATGAACCTCCCAGGGCTGAGAGGAGAGGGAAATGGCCATAACTGCAAAAGAAGCATGGTGGTAAATTTATTTATTTTTAAAAATATTTATTTATTTATTTTGAGGCAGAGCTTCACTCTGTTGCTCAGGTTAGAGTGCTGTGGCATCAACTAGCTCACAGCAACCTCAGACTCCTGGGATCAAGAGATCCTCCTGTCTCAGCCTCCCAGGTGGCTGTGACTATAGGCACCTGCCTCAACACCCAGCTAATTTTTCTATTTTTAGTAGAGATGGGGTCTTCCTGTTGCTCAGACTGGTCTTGAACTCCTGAGCTCAGGTGAGCTTCCCACTTTGGCCTCCTAGAGTGCTAGGATTGTAGACATGAGCCACTGTCACTTGCCCCTGCTACTAAATTTCTATGGGGCCTCTGTTTTTTATGTGGTGAACATATTCTGAAATTGGATAATGGTAATAATTGAACTCTTGAAAACACTAGAAACCATTGAATTGCTTACTTTAAAGGGGTGAATTTTGAATTATATGTTATTGTTATACTCGTCGCAGCCTGTAAAGATAGACTTGGACCCCCCCCCCTCAGGTAAAAATCAACTGTGATTTATTATACCTGCGCAGGGGACCACTGCTCTTAAAGGCAGGCAGCTTGTAGTGGAAGGCAGGTTGACTTTTGCTTGACCTGCTTGACCGTGTGGCAAGCAGGCTAATACAGAAGTGAAATATTGTGGTTAGCTCAAAGCAGGGTTACAGCTTGAGAAACACAGCTTGAGTAAGTTTTCACTATTTTTCGTTCACTGGGAATTGGGGTGGGTTTCGGTAACTTGGAGACTCTCTGTGCCTTCTCGTTCTGAAGCTGTTTTTCTGAATCTACCTGTGGGGATGGGGTTTGGGGAGCTAACAGGCTTTTACATTTATAAAAATTATATCTCAATAAAATTCACGGACACACACACACACACACACACACACACACACACACACACACATACACACATAGCCCCTAAGGTACCAAACAGAAAACTGAGTCAGAGGCAGGCTCTGGTAGAACTTATTTTTGTAAATAAACTCTTGGCCTTGACTCTCTTCTTGAGGAGAATACTGATGTGCATGGAATTTGTAAAGCAGAGATTTACTCTTATCACCTTCATCTACACCAAACAAAAATTGGAGTTTCCACCATCATACTGATGCACACATTATCGCTTTGATACCTCTTAAAGCCACTGCAAAACACTTTTAATCCATTATAAAGGAATATGATAGAGGCCACGATGCCTCCAGTATAACCCTGGGACACCATGCTGCCTGAAGTCTCATACAGACTGCCTTAGCATCTTTTATGTAGCTGCTAGCATTCGCAGGATGCAAATTTTGTCTTCTGTCTTTGCTGCAATAGTGATTGCAATTTACCTCAGGGCTTTCTGCTTTCTGCCCCAAGATTTCTCCAATGTTGAGAGTTAATAGGTCTTGGGAACCTTGGTGAAAGGAGAACAGAGAGGAAGTTAACTTGTTTTCTAAGTGGGCACGTTGGAAGTTCATTTTACACTGTAATGTCTAGTTGTCCCTTAGTTGGCCGTGGTGGTAACCAGTTTAATAACCTACCCTGGATTAGCTTTTCATCCTTTCCTTCTCCATCCTTCCCAGCCATCCCTTCACTTACTGCCTCCTACTTCTGTTTTCTGGGATCTCTCCTAAAACTAAATATCTTGCATATAAGCCCTTGTCTCAGTGTCTTTTTTTAGGAGATGTCAAGCTAAGACTCATTGTTTGATTCTTGGAACTTCTTCTTCTTCTTTTTTTTTTTTTTTTTTCCTCTTTCTTTTTTGGAGACAGTGGCTTACTCTGTTGCCCCAGGCTAGAGTGCCTTGGCCTCAGTCTCCCAAATAGCTGGGAGTACAGGCATGTACTACAACGCCTGACCAGTTTTTCTGTTTTAGTAGAGATGGGATCCTACTCTTTGTACGGCTGGTTTTGAACTCCTGAGCTCAAGCAATTTACCTTCCTTAACCTCCTAGAAGGCTAGGATTACTGGTACCAGCCACCATGCCTGCCCGACTGACTCTTAGAATTTCTAAGACTCGAGTAATCTCTTGACTATTCAAGGTTTTTTCTGATTCCATATAAAATGATGAATTATTTTTTGAGATGTTTAAAATATGACAATGGAACTTTAATAGGGATTGCATTAAAACTGTATATTGCTTTGGGTAGTATAGACATTTTGACAATGTTATTTCTTCCCAGCCATGAGCATGGTATGTTTTTCTATTTGTTAACATCTTCAGCTATTTCTTTCCTTAGAGTTTCATAGTTCTCTTTATAGAGATCTTTCACATCCTTTGTCAGATAAACTCAAATATTTCATCTTCTTTGGCACTGCTATAAATGGAATAGAGTCCTTGACTATTTTTTTAGCTTGGCTATTGTTGGTACACAACCATAATTTAATAAAAAAAAAAAACAACCTCTAAAAAAAAAGAATTTCTAAGACTCTATGTAAGTTACTTAATGTCTGTTGTCTCAGTTGTTTCATCTATGTAGAATAATAATAATACTAAAAGTTGCCTCTTGTGCAGAAATGAGTTGACGTTAGTAGGCCCGAGACTTCTGTCCTTAGGGAGGCCTGCTATGGGACTGCCTGTTGGCTGGCATCTGAGATCTTGAATTTAGTGTTGACATAAAATTTCCACTAAGTATTAAAAAGTGGTCCACTGTGCCTAGACTGTACTACCAATATGGTTAATGCTCAATACCTGTATCCTTTTGCTGGTTTGGAATTTTGGTATATGGTAGTGTACAGGAGGGAAAAATAGCTTCCTTGCTACGCTTCTAGTTTCTTTGGCTGGGATACAAAGTATATTGACCCAGGTACATTAACAGGAGAAAAGCATAGGAAACCCACAAAATGTGAGACTTGAAGAAGGGTCGGATGACTGAAGCTTATATAGCATCCTGAGCTACAGAAAGGAACAGGGAACTGAGGCCTGGGATGGGGAGGAGGGGAGAGACAAATTATGGGGGGAAATATAAATGAATATGGAGAATAAATATTGTCAGGTTATGCAGGTAAAAAGTCTTTCGGTAGTAAGGTTGTCTGGAGCAACCTTCTTCCTGATACAGATACTTTTTGTAATGTAGATTTCTTTTAAAATGTAACTTTCTTTTACAAAAGGACAGCCTTTGTAGAGCTACTCCTGTGTCTACGGTTTCTCAGAATAACCAGCCAAAGAATTATATTTTGGGGTGGCATATTCTGGTCTCCTACAGTCATATTTTGAGGTGGTTGTCTGAGCACCAGTAGTAGGTGGAGGGTAACTATGTGACTCGATCTGCCCACTCCCACTCTCAGCTCATAAACCCCCATCTGGGCACTGCGTCCTTAATAGTCTTCCCTGCACAGAAATATTACCCATGTGTTGCCGAATTTTTGTTCCTAGGGAAGACTACACTCTGTGTGAGCACCTCATGGGAGGGAGGAGCATAAGGAAGCTTGCAGATGGATTCCTTCAGAGTCAGCCTTCTGTCTTTTTTTCTTTATTGAGAGTTGATAACTGTGGACCCTTATTGCACTGACATCATCAATCCTGGACAGGAGTGCAACGTAGATTCTGAGTGCAGCAAGTTCCAGAAAACCTCTGAATGTAAGAAAGAATGGCCTTGGAGACCCCGACACACCTGCTAAGGTTGTGGTGAAGATTAGATGAGATCATGTATACCATGGAATACTATGCAGCCTTAAAGAAAGATGGAGACTTTACCTCTTTTGTGTTTACATGGATGGAGCTGGAACATATTCTTCTTAGCAAAGTATCTCAAGAATGGAAGAAAAAGTATCCAATGTACTCAGC
>CAUYON010164943.1:0-35637 GCA_963573935.1 Arctocebus calabarensis | reverse complement strand
TTGTGGTATAATTGGGTTATAGCCTTCATAAGGAAACTATAAATTAGTTTCATAGTAGGGCTGAGTACTACTTTTTTAAAATGTTACCTAGAACTTGGACCTTCACAGAATACAAAACAAATGTCTCAAGAACTGGGGACCAACACTTGAATGAATATTTATACAGCAACTTGTATTTAATCAAAAGCAACCATATTTTGATTTTTTTCTTTTTTTTGAGAAGAAGTCTCACTTTGTCACCCTTGGTAGAGTGCCATGGCGTCATAGCTCACAGCAACCTCAAACTCTTGGGCTCAAGCAATTGCTTGCCTCAGCCTCCCAAGTAGCTGGTACTTTAGGCACCTGCCATAACGCCTGGTTATTTTATTGAGAAGGTCTTGATCTGGCCCAGGCTGGTCTCAAACCTGTGAGCTCAGGTGATCCACCCACCTTGGCCTCCCAAAGTGCTAGGATTACAGGAGTGAGCCACCGTGCCCGGCCCAAGAGTTCAGTTCTTAGACTTAATGTTGTGTCTGAGGAGAAATGTCAAACTGGTTATAATGAAACATTTGAAGAGAATATACTGAATACAACACAATTGAGTCTTTTATTTAGTGTATAGATTCTTTTTTTTTTCCTCGTAGAGACGAGGTCTCACTATGTTGCCTAGACTGGTCTCAAACTCCTGGGCTCAAATGATCTTCCCACTTTTGCCACCCAAAGTATTGGGATTACAGGTGTAAGCCATCGTACCTGGCCTCGGTGGTTTGATTTTAAATTTAGTACAGGAAACAAGAACCTTCAAGTTTACCCTCAAAAATCCCTAAAGACACTCTGAGCCTGCCCAGCTGAGAGAGAAGCAAATCACATCTCCCACATTACCCTTGTTTCAGGAAGGCATGCTGGGCAGAGTCACGTGGGAAATTTTCCTTTATATAAAAATTGCTTTTCCCTCTCTTGGTTGCAATTCTCTTTGTTTGTTTGGTTTGAGCTCCTGTACTTTAACATGATCAAGTTAAATGAGATTATACTGCAATGAACTATGAAAATGTGTTAGAAAAACATGCATCACTGGCTCGGCGCCTATGGCTCAACGAGCTAAGGCGCCAGCCACGTACACCTGAGCTGGCGGGTTCGAATCCAGCCCCCGGGCCCGCCAAACAACGACAGCTGCAACCAAAAAATGGCCGGGCGTTGTGGCGGGCGCCTGTAGTCCCAGCTACTTGGGAGGCAGAAGCAGGAGACTCGCTTGAGCCCAGGAGTTGGAGGTTGCTATGAGCTGTGAGGCCACGGCACTCTATCCAGGGTGACAGCTTGAGGCTCTTATCTCAAAAAAAAAAAAACAACAACAACAAACTGTTGTCTAGGCACAACCCTGGAGGTGACAGTGGGGATGTCCTCTGGGATTCCCCCTCCCTCCTGGGTGCTGGGACATCTGCCACCAGGACAGAGACCGCTATGTGCCAAGGCTCCTGCCCTGGTCACATGGAGCTCCTCAGGCACAGCTGCTGCAGCATGTCCATGCCAGTGGCATTTCCTCCCTCCCCCACCTCATTGATCTCTACCCTCTTTCTCCTCCATCCCCTGCCCCTGCCTCTGCCTTAGCTACAGGGCTGTGCTCTGTTTCCCTGGGTGGGACGGGCTGGTCAGTGTGGGTGACAGCAGGGTTCCTGCGAAGGCACCAACCTTCAGTGAAGAGGCAGGAGCAGCTGAGCCCCTGGCTCACATCCAGGCGCCGCACTGACCTGCTGACTGACCTTGGGCAAGGCCCCACCTCTCTCCGGCCTTGAGTCTGCAGCTGGGGCTGGGTAATCCTTGGGGTCCTGTCCCATGGCTGGGCGACTCACGTGCCCTTTCATAGTGGCCTTCATGAGTCAATAGCCCCAGGAAGTGATGTCAGGGTGGGAAGGTGGGGAGGGGCAGGGAGGCCCAGAGGGTAAGAGGAGATATTTTGAGGGCAGGCAGGTCCCCCCTATGGCACTGCTGGACAATGGTCTGGGGCTGCAAGTGGAAAATCCTGGTCTTACTTGAGCTGAAAATAGCACAAGGCAGCAGGACAGAAACCTCACCCACAAGGCATGTGGCCCAAGTACTGAGCAGCAAAGATATCTATACCTAGGGACTGGGCAGTCCAACTGGGGTCCAGAGGTGGGGTCCTGGGCCGGTCCCTGGTTCCCTGAGGGTCTCCATTTCCTACCCTGACCATGCCTGCCATAGGATTAGGTGGCAAAGAATCCCTTCCTGTGCCCCAGGTCCTATGTCCTTAGAAATCTCCAGGCAGTAGTTCAAGGGAAGCTTCCTAGAGCTAGACCACAGTGCTGTCTCCATCCACCATGGGGCCTGGGTTCTCAGGGTCTCTAGGGCAGTTGCAGGAGGGCTAAGTGGGCAGGATTTGAGAGGAATGGGGGCTAGAGAAATTTAGGCCTATGGTGGCCACAGCCCCACTCCCAAACAAGATGCACACTAAGGACTCCCAAAGGGATGAGGTCTGCAACCCCTGCCTCCAGGTCTAAGCAGGCCAGAGACGGTCAGAACTTAGCATTCACACTCCTGGTGTGCAGAGCATCTCAGCTGGGTAGGGGCTCTTATGATCCAGGATAGGGCTCAGCCTGAGCAGCAGGAAAGGGCCTGCTGGAAAGGTCAAGGACAGTCTGTAAGAAGCAAGAAAGCTCAGAGGAACTCTGGCGACATTAACGGAAGTATAGAATCTAGAACGGAGGAGGTAGATATCTTACACTATTCCAGGCAGATCACCCTCATTGCATAACACAGTTATCGTTTGGGCCATGGCCTATGATGAGTCTCTGTCACACGAGGGAGCTGTGGAGTTAGGCTCTGAATAGAGTAACCCCGGAGGTGCCCTGTCTTTGACAAGGTAGAGTGGGAAGGGTAGAAAAGGCACAGGGGTCAGGCAGGGTTGGCCCCCAGGGCAAGGCCTCTCTGGCCTGTCAGCTTTGCCTCAATGCTGCCCCAAAGCTAGGGCTGGGCCCTGTCTCCCCCACGTTAAGCCCTGATCCAGCCCGTGCACCAACCATCCTGCCACACAGCTGGGATTTCCCCAGAAGGCAGAAGACTGGATGGGAACAGGACTAAGTCCCTCTCACACTTACCCCAGTGTAATGGGACCCTCATAGTCAGGGCAGGGAGGGAGTCCTGCTTTGGCCTTCTGGTGACCCAGCCCCAGCACCATCCCTGCCTTGAGCCTGTGCCAACTGGCCAGCCTGCTTATGCTTCCTGCATGCCATGCTCTCTCGTCCCCATTCTTTGCCCACGATGTTTCCCGCACCTGGACATTCTCCTGGTGAACTGCTTTTTTCGGAAGCTACAACTCATGAGTCTCCTCCTACTTCATGAACTCCCTGGCACCCAGCCCCAACCACTCAGCACTCTCCAGTGGAGTGCTGGAGTAACTTGTACCTGCTTGCAAGAGCCAATTGTTAAATTTTCAGAAACTTTACAAAGAGATTGACATCACATTTGTTGTTTGGCCATGGTAGGAGTATTTGCACTATTGGCCATGGTAGGAGTATTTGCACTATTTTCAATTGGCAATGTTACAAATAAGCGGTTCCTCTTGCACCTCCTGGAGATCCAGTTAAGTGGTTTAACATTTAACATTTACTGGTCATCCCCTAAACTAGGGGACCCCAAGGACTGAGGCCACATCTGACTCTTCTCTATGCTTGGCACAGAGCCAGGCACGGGAGCTTCAAAGTATGGGATGACCTGGGGTCTAGAGAGGGGATCCCTGACATGAGACTGCCTCTCAGACTGCTAGGGGGAAGGCAGGTGGCAGAAGAGAACAGATTGGAGAATGGAACCTTGTGTGGATGTTGAAAGCTTCCCAAGTCATATCTGACCACACAGCGAGACACAGCTTTGCAGGCAACAAAACCTTTAGTATAAGTTACAGTCTCACATTGGCTCCCAGCCCAGGGGAGCCTCTAGAGGGGTCTACAACATCAGTCCCCAGATGTTCATCTCTTGGGAGGCGGCCACTCCTCAGAGCTGAGTCCACCCACTGTGGTACCCAGTCCTGCCCCAGACTACCATGGGAACTTAGCCCTGACTACTCATCAGGATCCTCTGGCCAACCTGACTCCACCCCCAGCCCAGGTAGCTCAGGCTCAGACCTTGCTGTGTGACATCTGCAAGATATCTTCCTGTTGGGGCCTATTTCTCCATTCGCCTTAAATAGAATGAGCTCCAGCCTAGGCACCTTGGTAGGCATGGCCAACTATCTCGTCAGAGCCAGGCTGGGGGCAGCACTGGCCCTAAACACTTGCCTTTCTTGAAACCTTATTCCCCCAATCACACATGTAAATGGTAACTTGGGACTATGGGGACAGCTGACCCTTTGGACCATGGAGGAGGGAGTATCCTCAATACCTGCCAAATGACAAAGCATAGGGTCATGGCCTCCTTGTCATCAAGCATGAGTCACTGATGAGCCCTGTTGAGGGAGACCATTCCATTTGACAAGTCCTGGTCCTCTACAGCTCCTTTCCTCTATATGAACTTGCACAGGCCCAAGGGGTTTGGAGCCTACAGCCGGATATCCTTAGTGTTCTCGCTGCCAGTTGGTGTGAACTCTGTCTGCCTAGAGTCCTCACTGCTGGCTGATATATCTTCCACCCTCTGGAGGTCAGTTCTGTCTAACGTTCGCAGGCCCGACCTTCGCAGGCCCAGCCTGCGATCAGGCCGGGCAGCAGGAGTGGCGTCAGTGGGTGGCTTGGCGTCTCGGGCAAAGCGCACAAGCCTCTGCCCAGCTAGGAAGTAAAGCACAGGGTCAAGGCAACTGTTGGCGCTGGCCAGGGGTCTGGTGATCTTGTAAGCCAAGTTGATGGCGTTGAGGGTGTGACAGCTGAGGTCAAGCGAGCGGAAGGAGTAGTAGAGGGTGCGGGTGACGTGGAAAGGCAGGAAACAGAGGGTGAAGACAGCCAGCACAACCGCGATGGTGCGCACCGACTTTCGCTTGGCCCGTGGCAGGCCTCCCGAAGTGCCGTAGGCCGGCTTCAGCAGCCGCTGCGCCATGAGCACGTAACAGACCAGGATGACCGCAAAGGGCACCGCGAAGAGCAGGCCCAGCATGACGGAGCTGTAGGCCACAAAGTTACTGAAGAGCTCGGGCGCAGATGTGTCATGGCAGGTGATGCGGCCTCCGCGGGCGCTGGTGGTGACGAAGTAGAGCACGGGGGCCTGGCAGGCCAGCACCAGCACCCACACCGCGGCTGCCACCCGGCGGGCATAGCGGGCGCGGCCCCAGTGCAGGGAGCGCAGAGGCCGCAGGACGCCCATGCATCGGTGCACACTGATGCAGGTGAGGAAGAGGATGCTGCAGTACAGGTTGGTGTAGAAGAGGAAGCGCACCAGCTTGCAGAGCACCGTGCTGAAGGGCCAGTGGTCGCCGCGAGCGTAGTAATAGATCAGCAGCGGCAGGGAGGCCGCATACAAGGCATCTGACACGGCTAGGTGGAACATGTACGTGGTGGAGGCATTCCAGGTCTTGAGGCGGCACAAGAAGATGTAGAGCGCCACTGCGTTCAGACACAGCCCGAGCACGCACACCACGCCGTAGGACACCGGCAGCAGCACATACTTGAAATCTTCGTTGAAGCGGCATTTGTAGCCCAGCTCATCCCCATCCCAGGTGTCATTAATGGTGTCATTCCCCAGGCCTTCTGCCATCGCTCTGCAGGGACCAGAGGAGTAGGGAGAACTGTCATCAGGGTCATAGCTGAGGCTTTTTTTTTTTTTTTTGAGACAGAGTCTCACTATGTCACCCTAGGTAGAGTGCTGTGGCGTCATAGCTCACAGCAACCTCAAACTCTTGGGCTCAAGTGACTCTTTCCTCAGCTTCCCAAGTACTGGGACTACAGGTGCCAGCCACAATGCCGGCTATTTTTCTGTTGCAGTTGTCATTATTGCTTACCTGGCCCTGGCTGGGTTCGAACCCACCAGCCTTGGTGTATCTGGCCGACACTGTAACCACTGTGCTACCGCCACTGAGCCATAGCTGAGGCTCACACATCCACATTCCCAGGGCCACCTGACCTGGATCTGGACCCAGAAGCTCCAAACCCTAGAACCTTGAGGATGCATGAGATCCATGAAAATAAGGATCACATATTATAATTCACAAACTTTAGAACAGGGGTGAGGAAACTATAGCCTAAAGGCCAGAGTTAGCCCACCAGTCTATTTTTATAAATAAAGCTTTATCGGAACACAGCCACTCCAACTGTTAACAAAGACCATATGGCCTGCAAAGTCTAAAATATTTAGACTTAAGAAACACTTTGCTCATGCTTCCCTAGAACTTTGGGATCATGGGATTCTAGATCCAGGATTCTGAGCTCTAGAATCTAAGGAGCTGGAGTGCCAGAGGGATACAGTCTCAAATCTATAGGAAGGGGCCTTCTAGGCTGGCTGGCCCTGCTTCACACCCAGTGCCCACTCCCTGCTGAGGCGTTTCTGGCCTCCTGGGAGCATTGCAGAGCTCCTTCCTACAGTACATCTTCCCACTCTTTGTGGAGGTTCTGGTCCTGTGCCTGGTATTTTGGCATTTGAGGAAATATTTCCAAGCGTTATTCATGTACTCAATCAGCGAATAGTTTCTAGATACTCCTATAGTTTGGCACTTTCTACATGTGCAAACAGTAGTCATATCCTCAAGACCTGTGAGGCTACCAGATGGGACAGTAACTCTCCTGAAGAGCTCAGGGAAGTTTGGGGTGGAGATGGGGAAGGGGGCCGAGGGAGACTTCTGTGCAGCTTCTTCCGGACCTATCTAGTTTCTTTTTCATGATATTCCCTTACGTCATCCCTAGTGAGCATATGGCACACTCATGGGGACTACTGCTCAGCAGACAGTGAGTGCCCAGACAACAGCTTGTGCACCTTCTACTCCCCACCTTTGCCAGTGTGACCGAGAGTAGCTCTCTCTCTCAGCTAGGAGGCAGGGGACAGATCTCAGTCTTGAGGTAAAGATGGGACAAAAGGTCCCAGAAGGTAGGCAAGAAATCACAGTACAAGTGCCAGGTGGGCATGTTTGAGAAAAACACAAAGAATACCTTTCTAACTGTGAAGGGTAGGGGAAACTAACATTTTCAAACCCTACCTCTCTCTGTGCTTTATTAAAGTTACTTCATTTAATCCTGATAACATCTTCTGGGAGTCAGGTCACCATCTGCAGTTTTCCAATCAAGAGACTCAGACACAGATCATTTAAATAACTTAGTCAAGGTCACATAGCTAGGGATGGGCTGCAATTCCTATCCAAGTCCATCCCACAATGGAAGGGGCTATAGGAGGGAGGTGTGAACTCCTGTTTATGGGGATATGCAAATAGTTCTCTAATGAGGCTGCAGAAGGGCTTGTGCCTCCTGTGTGGGTATGTCTGGAAGGCTGGAGAGGGCAGATGATGTGTGATTCCTCCCCACCCTGAGAATCCAGGGTCGTACAATTTCCTACATTTTGGTGGTTTTTATTGTTTGAGACAAGAGTCTCATTTTGTTGCCCTCGGTACAGTGCCATGTTGTCATACCTCACAGTAACCTCAAACTCCTCAGCCTCCCACCCCAAGCTGGAATTACAGGTGCCTGACACAATGCCCAGCTATTTTTAGAGATTGGGGTCTTGCTCTTGCTCAGGTTGGTCTTGAACTCCTGAGCTCAAGCAATCCACCTGCCTAGCCTCCCAGAATGGCTGGGAGTACAGGTGTGAGCCACTGTACCCAGCCTGATTCTCTTCATTTTGGATCCTGGGGTGCTGAGAGGTTGGGATTGGGGAACTCTAGAGGGCCAGCAACATTCACTCACTTGGACCCCAAGCTTCCTGCCCAGCCTTGGCCTCTCAACAGCAGTTAAAGGCCCATGAGTTTGAGATTAGAGGGGCTGTGGGGGCACATAGGTCCCTCAGTTTCTCTTCTTTCCCCTTTCCTCGAAATCTTTCCTGTCTCCTGTTGTCAGCAAATGTACAACCCAGGAGGAAAGGGGCTTGCATCCATGATTCCCCTGAAACTCCCCTGCCATGGACCCAAGTGGCTTCTAAAGGAGCCAGGGCAGGACCAGGAGGAGGAGTCAGGTAAAAGCCTATATAGTGCCAAATTAAGGGGAACAGATAATAATGGGGCTCTGGCAGGGCCAAGTGGCTGGACCCCTCTTGCCAAAGGGTCAGGACAATTTCTGCACTCTGCCCTTGCCCCAGGCATATCCAAGCCCAGTGCCAGCCTCTGCCTCTTGTTGTGGTAACATTGCACTGGCCTTCTTCCTCCAGCCTCAGCCTCCTTCACAATTCAGAGGGGTCAAAGTAGTTCCCCTGCTTAAAACCCTCCTTCTCTCGGGAGAAAACCCAGCCCCTCAGTCTGCTACTCTAGGTTTACCCTTTTTTTCTTTCTTTTTCTTTGAGACACAGGTCTCACTATGTTACCCAGGCTGGTCTCAAACTCCTGGGCTCAAGTGATCCTCCTGCTTCAGCCTCCCTAGTAGCTGGGACTACAGGTGCCCGCCACCATGTTCAGCTCCTGGTACTTGAGGTTTTCATAACCTAGCCTCTGCTAACTACACCAGCAACATCCCCAGTGACCTGCAGTTTCCTGAATGTGCCCACCACTTTCCCCTCCAGCCTTAGTTCCTGCAGCTCCTCTACCTGGATCCATCTATGTCCCTCACCGCCACCCATTGAACTCTTTCTCCATCAGTGCAGCAAACTCAGGGACTGTCAACACGGCTTCTGGGCTCAGACTGCCTTTGTTTCCTGGCTATAAAATGAGGTGGTTAATAGAATCTCCATCATAAGACTGCTCGAGGATTGAATAATTTGTATGAGATGTTGGGAGCAGGGCCTGGGACACAGTAGATACACTGTGGTGTTCTGAGCATCAAGGCTCAGCTCAGAGGTGGCCTTTTCCAGAAGCCTTAGGAAGCTCTCTCAGACCACGGTGGAAGAGGGGCTGCAGGGCCTGACTGGAGGCTGCAGAGGGGAGGAGGGGCAGGGGAGGCCCAAGCTGGGGCCAGGCCTGGAACCCCGTGAAAAGGGAGACCTCAGTGATATTTGGGAGGGAGGCACCAGAGACTTTTCTCTGATGGGAGGGGGGTGTGGAATTTCACATCAGATGTGGTAAGTGTGTGGATGGATGCTAGCTAGGACTGTTGGGTCTGATGCTTTGGAAAGTGGTCTGGGGGCTGCTGGCTTGCAGGATCTGCAGGAGGAGCCTGGAGAGGTCCCAAGTGTGAGACCAAGGAGCTGTAGAGAGGCCACATTCCCTCCCAGGACAGAGCCCTGGCCCGGAACTCAGAAAGCTTAGGCTCCGGTTTAGCTCTGCCACATCAGGCATTTCTTTCTCTCCCGAGTCTCAGACCTCTCACAGGTCAAATTCTCCAGCCTCGAGAACTGCAGCCTGAACTGCAGGTTCTCTGCCCCATTGGAAGCAGTGACAGCAGCTTCCTCCATGCTCTGGGCACACCTAGCCCCCTCTATGCTGGTCCTGTGCTCCTGTCCCAGGGCCAAGGCCTCAGATTAAGGTCCAGGCTTTCATCTTTCCTTCACAGCCAGCATCTCCTGCCTCTGCACCAAGAGTTTCCTGCTAATCACTAATGGTGGAATATCTGACACTAACAAGGGGGTAGAGATTTCCCTGACTCCCCATTAACTGAGGGAGCTGCCCTTCACCTGTTTTTTTTTTTTTTGGTAGAGATAGAGTCTCATTTTATCACCCTCGGTAGAGTGCCGTGGCGTCACACAGCTCACAGCAACCTCCAACTCCTGGGCTTAGGTGAGTCTCTTGCCTCAGCCTCCCGAGTAGCTGCGCCTGCCACAACGCCCGGCTGTTTTCTTGCTTTGCAGTTCAGCCAAGGCTGGGTTTGAACCCACCACCTTTGGCATACGGGGCTGGCACCCTACTCAATGAGCCACAGGTGCCGCCCCCCTCACCTGTTTTAAGATATCCTGGCCTCCACCCTTCCAGTCCAGTTGGGGATCTCATCACTGTGGGCCCTGGTCCAGACTGACCTCGCCTGACCTCTCCTTCCATAAGCTGGCTTACCAACTTGGCAGTACATCTTTCCTAACCTCAGCCACTGTTTTAGGGAGATAACAAAGTCCCCAGTCCTGTCCCTCAGCATCCCCCTCTGCCTCTCCTGAGCTTGACTGCCTTTGGGACCTCACCCAGATTCTACCTGACTTTGTCTAACACCATTCAACTCTGGACCCAGTCTGGCTGGCCCTGCCCTGGGGAGCTCCCAGTCTGGAGGGGAGATGGAAGCCATTTAAGGATCCTTCCAGGCTTTCCCACCTTTGCTCATGCTGTCCTTTCCAGAACTCCCACACACTTCTGAAATGTCACTTCATCTCTGAAGCTCTCCCCTTCCACCATCACCCCTCAGGGCATTCCTTGTTGGTAATTTGTCCTTCTAACCTCTAACCCAACACATTCCAGTTGCTCCTTGACAGTTGAGTCTATCTAATTCTTTTCTCTGTCCCTATCACCCACCAAGAGGCCCAAGTCACAGCAGGTATTATAGGAACAAGAGAATGAATGAACGAATCAAGCCCAGGAGGCTATGGGAGCCCAGGGGAGGCTGAGCTTGAAGAAGGTGCCTCTCCTCTCTCTTGCTTCTCTGAGGGCCTCTTAGAGGACAATGGCACATAAGAATTTCTCATTTGGTGACCCTAGGTGGCCAGGGGACAGCCCAACTCTCCTAGGGACCCAGCATACCTGGGACCTGCTTATACCTACACAGGCCTCTGGATTGTCTCTCCTTCATGAGCTGCAGGGACCCAGAAGCCTCTTCCCTTCTCTGGACAGGGCAGGGAAATGGCAGGGAGAGGGGAATTGGACTCAGGCATTCTTGAGCCATCTGAGGCCAGCCCCATGTTTTTATCGGCTCAGGTTATAGGTCTGCTCAGGGGTTCTCCCCCACTTGGCTCTGTAGGGGCCAGACTTGGCTGAGAAGCTTCTATGTAGCACCTTTATTTCATCCCCATCTCCCACCTCCACCCCTTGGTATACAGTGCCATAGAGGTTAAACTATTTGTTCAAAGTCACATTGTAAGGAATTGGAAAAACTGGGCTTGATACTCAGGGCTGTCGGTCTCTAAAGCCTGAATTCATCACAGCCTGGGATGAGGAAGCAGGGCAGGCCACCTGCTCTGGAACTGTGTAGTCTAATCCCAGATTAGCGCACACGTAGTCACAGCATGCACGCACACCTGCCCAGCCTCCCAGCCGGTGGACCCGCCTTGGCACCCTGTACCTGATCAGCCCCTGCTCTCGAGGTCAGGATGCTCAGGTTCCTTACTCATGAACTCACAAGCCTGGACCGAGCTGCAAAGGAATTCTGCGGGAAACAGGAAAAACAGGTCTCCTGCCTGGGGCCACGCCCAGCCTCCAGCATTTTTCAGGGCAGGCAGTGCCACAACCTGCAGGGGGCTCCTACAGACACAGGGAGACAGCATGGGTCAAGGGAAGCCAGCCAGGCCAAGCCCTCCCAGGGCCACCACCTCTGATCCATCCTTGGCCTGAATGAGGCAGAAGGGTGGCCTGGTGTGCTTGTCCTGGTCACAGTGTCCTCTGCATCCCCACATCTCAGCTGTCCATCCCCACTCACCTATTCCAGCCCCCTTCCCTAGGTACCCCCTTTCACAGGAGAATGACTCTGCTATGGGAAAATCTCCCCCCACCCCATGTCCTGCAGAACTAAGCCAAGTGTCCAGGGTCCCCTCTCTTGGGCCTGGTTCTGCGGCTATAGTCCCATAGCAGGAAATGGTCAATACTCTCCTTGTCCAGTATACACTCCATTGTACTTCTCCCAACACAAGCTAAGCTAAGTGTCTGTCTAGAATTTCCCTCCTCCCCCCTCCCAGCTCTAAGCATCCCCCCACCAGGTGCTCAAAACACACACCCACACCCAAACACACAGGCACAGACACCAAGACACACAGATATACAGAGGCACGCAGAGCCACACTCAGACAAACATGCAGTGGTCACACAGAGTCCAGGCGTGGAGCAGCCTCCGGAAATCACCTGTGCCAAACCCTCTTTCACAGAAGAGGAAGCTGAGGCTCAAAGCCTTACAGAAAGTCAGCGATTGAGCCAAGATTAGAACACAGAACCCCTGGCACGCCAAGCACGAGGCTTCTCTGAGGGGATGCCTGGTGGAGGGACCTCTCTGTATGGGCAGGTCCAGGACTCAGCATCCACCAGAACCTCAGACACATCGTAAGAGGAAAGGAATATCCCCTTCCTGAACTACCTTTTCCCATCTGCTTCATTTCCCTAGAACTGGGGAGCAGGGTCTAAGATAGCTGAGGCCAGGCCCCCTAGCTGAAGTGCAATACAAGGGCTGGGTGATGAAGGAGAGGAGATGGGCCACAAGAACAGGGCAGGATGGGGCCTTGGGACATGCCTCCGGGCTGTTCGTTACTTAGTGCCCCTTGCCGGGTTGTCTCAGGCTGATGTGGCCCCCAGGCTGGTGGCTATCTGCCAGTGTACTTTAGCGTCTATGATAAGGTCCAGAGATATCTCCTTTTCACCCCACTCCACCCAGGCACACACCCTGTCTTCTCCTCCTTAGGAGATGCCTCTACACAACAAGCTAAGGTAGGGCAAAGTCATTGTCCTGGTTCTTTTTTGTTTTTTTTTTTAATGAGACAGAGCCTCAAGCTGTTGCCCTGGGTAGAGTGCTGTGGCATCACAGCAACCTTCAATTCCTGGTTCTCTTGCTTCAGTGTCCCCAGTAGCTGGGACTACAGGTGCCTGCCACAACGCCCAGCTTTTTTTTTTTTTTTTTTTTTTGGTTGTAGTTGTCATTGTTGTTTGGCAGGCCTGGGCTGGATTTGAACCCCCCAGCTCTCATGTATGTGGCTGGCGCCATAGCCGCTTGAGCTACAGGCACCGAGCCAAGTGTCCCATTTCTGAGATGGGCCTCCACAATCCTTCCAAGCTTCAAACCTCCAATGTAGCCTAGACGAACTCCATCTTTCCACCTCATTTGAAGTCCATCCCTCACCAAGTCCAGTTCAATTGCTAAAGTCCCTCAGACATGCACCCTTGGACTGAGATAGCTGAAGTGCAGTACAAGGGCTGGGTCCCCTAGCTGAAGTGCAGTACAAGGACTGGGTGATGTAGGAGAGGAGATGGGCCTCTCTGTGCATCTCTGACCACTGCCCCAGCCCCCTCACTGAACTCCTTGCCACTACCTACACCCCATCTGTCCAGCCTTCATACTGCAGTCATGAGGCCTTCCTAAAACACAAATCCAACCACATATAATCGAGTTCAAAACCCTCCCATGGCTCCCTTGTGCCTCTGGGCTAATGTCCAAGCTCCTCAGCCTGGCACTCAGGCCCTGGCTGATCTAGTCTCTGCTTCTACCCTCATCTTCTTGTCTCAAGCACAACAAAAGCAGTCCCATGGTCATATCTTTGCTCAGAAACAACTTCCTTATCTTTTAACACCTATATCTCAAGAGTTTAGTTCTGTGTCTGCCATATTCTGTGTTAAGACAGCTTCATATTCCTCTTCTCATTTAGTCCTGAGAGACTCAGAAAGGCTAAATAACCTCTCCAGAGTCACAAAGCTAGCAAACAGCAGAGCAGCTCCGATCTGGCTGACTTCAGAAGCTATGCCTCTGACCATAACTCTTACCTGTAAGGCCCAGGCCTCTCCCCAGGAAGCTCCCTGACTATCCCCTTTTCAGGCCCACAGCTCTGCCTGTCTGGTCAGTTCTCTACCAGAAGTGCTCAACTGGAAGGGCCCTGGATTTATTCTTCTTAGTACTTCCCTAGTATGAGGTGGCCATGATGGTTATTATACCCATCTTAAAGATGGAAAAACTAAGGCCAGAAGGGTAGCTCAAAATCTCACCCAAGCTCACTGATAAGGCAAGGGTAGCACCAAGGACTCTATACAGACCACCTTCCCCCTGACCTGGCTCTGCTCCCATCCCAATCTGGGTCTTTTTCTCTGTGGTTCTAGGCTAGTGAGCCTGAAACTGGGAGGAGGAGCTGGGGCAGTTCTCAGGCTGGCTGAGGAATTTCCAAGGTGGTTGGACAACATTCCAGCTGCTCCACTAGGGTGTGCCATGCGGCCTGGCTGGTGGACCCTGTCCAACCTGGCAGAGAAGAGTGCCCTGTCACCACTCCAGAGACCCCTGATGCCTGTCTCTGCCAGGGGTAGAATGCTGCAAGGGGAACAGAACCTGCACCCAGAAGCAAACCCCATCAAGAGGGTAGAAGAGGGATCTGGGCAAGTGGGAAATCTCAGTTCTGCTATTCCCAGCTGTAGGACTTGAACAAGTCTCTTAACTCCAAACCCAAATCTCAGTTTCTTCTCAATATCAGAACAGTACCTGCCTCAGAGGGTTGCTGAGATTGTTAAATGAGATGATTCAGACTCATTTTATGAACACAAGAGAAGATTTCAGCAAGTAGAAAAGGCAGGGAGGATGAGAATATCTCAGGAAGACAAAAGGGGCAGGAAATCCCACAGGAATTATGGGCAGGGGCTACAAGGAGCAAGGTCATAGCCAGACTGTCCATAGATGAAGTTTCCAACACTGACAGAATCCTCGGGGGAAGCAGTCGAGGGACCCCATTTAGGAGCTGACACCTGCCATACTCCTTCACTCGGTCACCCTTCACAAAGGTCACCATGTCTATGCCTGTCCCTGGGTAGGGCACTGGGGGCGTGGAAGCTTTACTGTCAGAAGCTTTACTGATCTCAAGGAGCTCACTGTCAAGGTGTCAGAGGCACACTCAGAAACAGGTGACAATTCAGAGGACAATTCAGGGCGATTAGGACAAGAAGGTCCCAAATGGGAATGGAGGGGGGCTAGAGAAGGTTTCCTGGAGCAGATGACACCTGACCTGCATTTCGGAAGATAAGTTGGAGTCAACTGACTGTAGAGAGAGAAGGAGCAGAATGACCAAAAACCAGAGCAAGAGATGACCTGATATACTCGAGGAACCTGTGATTATCCCTGTAACTTGGGAGTGGGGAGGGCAAGGCTGGGTTGTACAGGCTTGGGAACTTAGAATCACCTCCGTTCCCTCCCAAATGTCCTCCAAGAAGCTGAAGGCCAGCAGGCCCCTCTGCCTTGCCTAATGTGCTTCTGCATTCTGAGCATTGGGGCTGGTCTGCAGCAACAGTCAAGGGGTAACCTCAGATAGTATCAGCCAGTGCTATTGTGGGTGAGGGCTCTCCTTCAGGAGGCCCCTTGGGCTCTGTAGCCACTTCCAGAGGCTCTCTCCCTGTCAGGAGCCACCAGGATCCCAGTTGTGGGGGCCACTCACTAAGGCTGAGCTCAGAGCATCTGAGTAGAGGGGTCTCAGATCAGCCAGGCTTACCGATCAGGAAACCGAGATCCCTAAAGAGGAAGGACCTAACTCAAGTCTCATGTTCTAATTATTTACAATGTGGGGCTGAACACACCATCCCTGACCCAGAGCAGAACTCCTACCTCCAATTGAGCACAGCCCAGCACAGGGCCATAGAGATGTGCTACTGAATTGAACAGTTTCAGAACCACAACACCCTGGGTACCGCTCCAGCCTATCACAGCCAATGACTCCGGCCAGATTTAAGAGGCAAAACCTCCGGGTTCAGGCTTCAACTTGGAACCACCTATGCTGTGAAATCTTGGTCAAGTCAGTCCCCTTCTCTGAGCCTAGGGATCTTCACCGGTCAAATGAGGAGAATCACTGCTACACAGGACAGCTCATGAGGAATAAGACAGGGGCAGGTGGGTGCACCATGGTGCTGGCAAATTGTGCACTGTCCTGATGTGGAGGTTGTGTCTTCTTCCTATCACAACAGAGATGCTAAAATCCAGAGGCCCACAGTGATTTTCAATGGTGGGGGAGCCCAGGTGTCCCTGGCAGAGAGGCAGAGGTCACAGAGCAGTCAGGAAAGGCTCCTGGAAGGAGCTGTGATTAGATTTGAGGAAGAGCTTGGGAGGAAAGAGGTAGAATGTAGAACTCAAGGTGGAAAAGGAGAAAGAAGCAAAGAAAAGATACTTGGTAATCTGACTCTGAGACTGTCTCACTCTGAGCACGTCCAGGATTCTGAGTTCACTGGTTCTGAGAGTCTAGTTCCAAAAGTCTTTGGTTCCAGGAGTGACTGCTAATTGTTTTTTTAATTCTGTCACTTGTTGCTCCTGATAGCCTTTGGTTTTGAGATTTTCAGAACCACAGAGTCTGGAGTAATGCAATCATAAATTACATTCCCAGGAGCCACAGAGTCCCAGCAGACACTTGCTAATGCCCTTGTGTGCCCAGTCTCACAGGAATCCTGTGAACTGGATTCAGACCACGGTGTTAGGCCCTTGAGGAGCATCCGATCTGGGCAGGGAGAAAGATGCAGACATGGACCTAGTCCATTTGGGTGATTTAAGCCACGACCAAGGGAAGCTTAGGAGCCACAGAGCCCAGAGCAGCTCCTACCTGGCCTGAGGGAGGTGGGAAGGGAGAACTTCCCAGAGAAGGGGTCATTGCACTAGGATTTAATAAATGATTAGGAATTTGTCAGGTAGAAAAAGGGGTAGGTGAAGCCAGGCGCGGTAGCTCATGCCTATAATCCTAACACTCTGGGAGGCCAAGGTGGGTGGACTGCTTGAGCTCAGGAGTTCAAGACCAGCCTGAGCAAGAGCAAGACCCCATCTCTACTAAAAATAAAAAAACTAGAGGGGTATGGTGGTGCATGCCTGTAGTCCCAGCTACTTGGGAGGCTGAGGCAAGAGGATCCCTTGAGGCCAAGAGTTTGAGGTTGCTGATAGCTATGATCATGCCATGGCACTCTACTCAGGGTGATAGCATGAGACTCTGTCTAAAGAGAAAAGAAAAGAAAAGAAAAGAAAAGGGGGCAGGAAGGCATCAAAGGCAGGAGAGGCATGTGCAAACACTTGGTGGTATGAGAGCGTGGCCTGTTGGGCAAAGGCCAGGAGATCATGTGTGGTTGGTGTGGAGGATTAGGTGGCATAGAATGTGTGGGGGCCTGAGGAACTCAAATGAAAAGGCTCAAATGCCAGGCTGATGAGTTTGGCCTCTATTCTGAGAAAAACAAGGAGCCATGGCAGGGCTTAAAAGGGGAGAACATGGTCAGAGTTGACCTTTACACAGATGGTGTGTGATACTAGGGAGTCTGGAAGCAGAGAGACCAAGGAGGAACTATGCATACAACAGGGCAGTGACAGAAGTATGTCCCTTGGCCCTAGATTTCCTGCAAGAGGGGGAGCATCCCTCCATGCCCATAGCCCAGCTGTAGCAAGAGTTCTCCCGCAAGTTGGGGCACTCACTAGGAAGCAACGCCCAGGTTCCTCCTCTGGGGAGCTGCAATGCTAGGGATGGGATATAGGGGGGAGGGCCAGGTTGCTCCCTCTCCCAGCAGAAACTCCTCTTACTCATCCTGAACCAGGAGTGACTGAGGCCTAGAAGACAGGGTGATAGAATAGAACTCCTCCGCTCAAGAACCAACTATGGCTCTCCACAGAGCAAAGACCCTTTCTTGTACTGTGAACCTACCTTTTCATAGTCATTCCTTTCCCAAATACTCACTGGCATCTGCTTTGTGCCCAATCTGTGCTGGGTGATGTGGACAGAGAGAGAATGCAGGAATGGTCTGGCCTTGTCCTGAAACTGGCCTCTGGATGAGTACAGAGGTGAGGGTGGGCCTCCACAGCCAGCCTTCCCACATCAGGGCTCAGTGAGAGGGAGAGGCCAGGCCTACCGACCCAAAGGTAGCCCAAGAGGAAGGTATGGCCCAAAGGGTACAGCAGACAGGGCTACAGAACGCAGTTTGAGGAGAGGAAAATTTCATTAGTAGCACCGCTCCCTCTCCTCACAAGATCAGCAAGGCTTCTCTGGTCCTATGGGCAGTCATTACCTTAATAGCAATTGGGTAATCAGGGCCACAAGAAAACCCCAAAGACAGGTTTCTGGGGCAGGAGTCAAAACTCCTTCAGCCTGGAATCCAGAGGACTGGGCCTCACTTTGACGGGGTTTCTGTCTTGGATGGGAGAGGCTGTGCTGGGACCATAGACAGGAGCCACCGATTTCATCTTAGTTTAGTGACCTTGGGCAAAATATATTCTATGCCTCTCTTTCATCATCTGCAAGATGGTGATAACAATTCCTCTCTCACAGGGCTGTAGGATGATAAGATGAGGAATTTTTGTAAATTGTTATTAGTAAGCTTTCTCTGCAGAGGGGAAAGGAAGAGAACAATGGAGATAACAATTCCTCTCTCACAGGGCTGTTGGATGATAAAATGAGGAATTTTTGTAAATTGTTATTAGTAACCTTTCTCTGCAGAGGGGAAGACAGCCAATGATGAAATTCTAATAATCAGTACAATCCCTTGCTATTGCACCCCTGTTCTATTATAGGCTCCAAAATGCATTTATAATAAGTCTCTGAGTCTCACACTCCTCCCATGATCATTGCACTTTAAACTTTTAAAGCTTACAAAGCTCTTTCCTGGCCAGTATTCTTAAGAATTCTCATAGCAACTTTGCACTTGAAGAGGCAAGGCTCCTGATTCCCAAATGACAGATGGCAAAATGGACGCCTAGAGATACTAGGAGTTCTAATAAGGACTATGGACACAAAATCACTCATGAGGCCTTGATGATGGCCTAACACTCTCTTAGATGATTCTTGGGGGATCCAGGAGCCTCAGAGCCCAGTACAGCCTAGACAGGAGGGGGACAGGAACAGAGAAGCCACAGTCTCACTCTAGCCCAGCTTGGCAGCCATTTCTGAAGATTGCCCACTGGGATCCCCTGCCCCTCTGACCAGACCTTAGGACAGCCCAAGGCAGAGAGAGGAGGAGAAAGAATAACAAGCCTGTTCCAGGGCCTCCCTGCCAACACTCTCTCAAATGTAGGACCTTACTTGTTCTGGCGTCCTTTTAGAGGCTTTCAGAGCAGAAACTATCCCACGATCACCCAAAAAGTGGAGAGTAGAGTTAAGATGAGATCCACTGCAGGTCTACTGGTTCCCCCTGGGAGAGGGAGAGCCTTAACCATCCTCAAATTCCTCAGTAGGAATATCTGAGCACTTAGGGGTAAGTATTTGGTCAAAGGGACAGGGTTATTAATCAGGCCTGATTACCCAACTGTAATTGGGTAGTTTACTCCGCTAACTCAGAGTTTAAACAATGCCTAGGATGGTTCTGATGTCAACATCACAAATGCCCTGACTTTCTTGCTTGATACTATTCAACCCATTCCTACCTGCAGCCGGAGAGACCATTCTGAAATGCTTCTCTGACCATGATGTCCTCTGCTTGTAAACCTCCATGACTCCCTTTTGCCTTCAGGATAAAATCTAAGTCTTTAGCCTGTACACTCTGGTTTACTCTTCTTCATAATGACATGGAACGCCACTACAGACAGGCCTTCACTGGGGAAGTTGAGGGCTGGAGACAGGGATAGTGGGCCATTGTGGCTCTGTCCATTCACCCCTGTGCAGAGTGCTGGCAAAACAGAAATGAGTGAAAGTAAGTTTCTGCCCTGCAGGAGCCACCAGAGTTATGGAGAGGAAAGGAGGAGATAGATATAGAGCATGACAGTCTAGGGTGGAACGAGGGTTGTAAGCACCAAGACTATAGGGCTCAGAAGAGGCTCCAACCTAGCTGGGGGATCAAGGAAGGCTTTCAAGGAAGAGGAGACATCTGACTTGGGTAGTTCTCCAGTTGAGGAAGGTGAGAGTAGTTGGGCATGTGAGGTGGTAAGCAGAGAATATAAAATGGGTAGAGGCAAGAAACAGCCTAGTGTGTACAGGAGTCTACAGGCAGTTACTGTAGGATGAAGAGTCAGGTGGGAGAGGTGGCTGGAAAGGTCAGCAGAGACCAGTTCTCAAAGGCCTTAAATTCCAGGCTAAAGGGTGGCACCTGTGGCTCAGTGAGTAGGGCGCTGGTCCCATATGCCAGAGGTGGTGGGTTCAAACCCAGCCTCAGCCAAAAACTGCAAAAAAATAAATAAAATAAAAGCTTAAAAAAAAATTCCAGGCTAAAGGGTCGGAGTCAGAGTTGGTCCTGTGGAAGTCCGGTGAAAGTTTAGCCTAGGAGAGGAATGGTTGGGATTTTGGTTTTGGAAGGCTCCCTCCAGGAACTGACCCTCCACTCTGAAGCTGTGAGCCTGCCCAGTGGCACCTGGCTGCTGAACATGACCTACACACATGAGCTCCTCAGCTGCCCTCAAGTTCCATATCTTATTATTCCCTTTTTACAGATGAGGCCACTGAGGCTCAGAGAAGGAATGCCTTGCCCAGGGTCACATAGTGGCCAAGGCAGGATTGAAATACAGGTTTCTGAGTCTCCAGAGCTCCTTTGTGGATCCTGTTGGATCCTGTCTCATCAAAGAATCTTCTTTCTCCCATTCCCATCCACAGATAACTGCAACTTCCCTGGGGCCCCACCCTGATCCTCAAAAGCTCTTCATTACTCCAGCCTAGACCCAAAACAAACCAGGAAGATCAGGCTGCAGCCCCAGGAAAGTGGGGGATGCCATGTCCTGAGAAACAGCAGCCAAGACCTCACAGACCCAAACTAACACGCTGGTCTCTAGCCAGACCTGGCCTTTGGGTTGGGCTTCTGGAGGACTCCAAGCCTGTCAGTGGCTGCCCTAGAGGGGGGGGGGAACGCCTTTCTCCCCCCAACCCTTCCTACAGCACCACCTGCCAGAGGAAAAGTCCTCTGACAGAGGTTGAACTATCCTTCCTCACCACTGCCCCTTCTTTCCACCTTCTTCCTGCGACTATTCCCCCAGTCTTACTAATGGCCAGGACAGGCGCGCCACACAGACGGAGCCCGGGGTAGGACACAGGCGCAGCGGGTCTCCTGGGATTCCCGGCTCTCCGGCCACAGCACCGCGCCACCGCGGCGCTCGCATCAGAGACACACACAGGCAGATTTCACAAGTTCAACTATGCTCCCTTCATGGGCTCACGCACTCACCCACTAACACCCAGAATTCGTAAATATGCGGACACACACAACCTACTTACTGCCGGGTATCCGTCCACACTCACCGAGATCGACACAGCAGTGGAGACAAAGTTCAACCACCGACCCACAGGCGCGCTCACGCAGTCGGATTCTGCGCTCCACGCTGGCTCGGAATGGAGTCCCGGTAGGACAGCCACGCTCCCATGGCTCTCTCCCGGACCAGCGCTGAGTCGGCACCTGCCAGTCTGACTCACCGCGTCCCCAGGCCGCGCTGGTGTCCTGTTGGTGTCCTGTCCCCTCCAGGCTGCCCACCCCTCACCTCTGCGCGGCGCTCCTCAACCCCGGGTACCGTCGCCGCCGCTCCTGGGTGCCTGATGCCGCCGGGACCACGTGCCTGGGAGCCGCGTTGCCCCAACCGTGCCTCCCTCCCTACCCCCGCGGCCCGGCCAGGCAAGGGGCGGGGCGGACTCTGGACAGACCCTGGCACCGCCCCACGGCCGACAGACACCTCGCCACCCGCTCCAGTACGCCGCCCAGCGACACTGCCGCGGGGTCAGCACGTCTGCAACCGGTGTGGCTCCGAGAGGGGCAGGACTGTCTCGCCGCCGGGCCCGAAGGAGCCCACCCGGCTTTCTCACGCTAGACGGGAGCGTGTGAGAGGTGTTCAGAGACCCCAAGTTTTACAGGTTTGCCTGGTGCTCGCTTGACCCTTTGCGGACGTTTGCGCTCAGCCTCAGACCCACTCCACCTCTTCCCCGCCTGACTGGCCTTGAAGGGACCTGCTGCGGAGACACCTGCCCCGAGCACTCCCTTGCTTGAGACGGGCGGGTTGAGTGGGGCCCTCCTCATTGCCCTAGGAAGGAAAGCAGGGCATTGGGATCCTGCCTCTCCTTCCAGCTCCGGAGGAAGCCTCTTCTACACTCCCCTCCTCCTTCTTTAGTCTCACCAGCAGGTCCCTGAAATCTCCACTTTTTTTTTCCCCTTTGAGACAGAGTCTCACTATGTCGCCCTCAGTAGAGTGATGTGAGGCCACAGCTCACAGCAACCTCCAACTCTTGGGCTTAAGCGATTCTCTTGACTCAGCCTCCCGAGTAGCTGGGACTACAGGCACCCGCCACAACGCCTGGCTATTGTTTTGTTGTTGTCATGGTTGTTTAGCGCCGGGGCGGGGTTCGAACCCACCAGCCCCGTGCATGTGACCGGCGCCCTAATCACTGAACTACGCGTGCCAAGCCTCTCCGCTCTTTTTGGTCCCTCATTTTGAGCTGCCTTGACTCTCTTCTCTGCCCTCAGTCCCACTCTGATGGCCTTCGGTAGTCTACCCCTTTCCTGGATTGAACACTGGAGGGCAAGGACCAAGTCAGCCTTCTCCGTATTGGGGTCACAGAGGTGCGCACTCCTCAAGGTGATCGCTTTCTCTCACTTGGGGTCTCAGAGTTAGAAGTGTCGGTTTGGGCCCAGCTTCAGCGCTGACTCTGGGAGACCTTGACACAGTTCCAGTTCTTCTCAGGGCCCCTTCTCTGTGAGGTGGAGCCAATCACACTCATCCTTCCACCTCCCCCTGTCAGTCCTCCCTGCACTTTGGATGGTCCAGTGGCTAGGCAGGTGCGGAGGAGGACTCTTCTTGTGTCCAAGAAGCTTTTCCCAGGACTGAGGCCTTGGGGTCTGATAGGCTCCTTATCATCGGACTAAGTGCCAGCCCCAGGAGGGGTCCAGAAAGGGTGCTGACTGCAGCCTTGCCAGGAAAAAGAACACTGTGGACACACAGCCCTGTGTATCTGAGCTGCCTCTGCAGTCCCACTGGAACCTTTGCTTAGGAGACACAAAGGCCCCTTGTCCAGCCTTCCCCACTTATTGTCCAATATGGTCCATGCAGTTTCCAGGGGCTTAGGTATCCCCATAGCCTCAAGTTGTGGGACTCAGGCTTTAGGGTCCCTGGATGGGGAAGGACCCTTGGGCACTGGCATCCCACCTGATTCCCTCCCTCCCTTTCCTTCCTTTCTTTTTCTTTGAGATGGAATCTTACTCTGCCACCCTTGGAAGAGTGCTGTGGCATCGTAGTTCACAGCAACCTCAAACTCTTGGGTTCAAGTGATTCTCTTGCCTCAGTTTTCCTATAAGCTGGGACTGCAAGAGCCCACTACAATACTCAGCTATTTATTTTAGAGATGGGGTCTTGCTCTTGCTGAGGCTGGCCTTGAATTCCTGAGCTCAAGCAATGTACTTTCTTTGGCCTCCCAGATACTGGGATTATAGGCATGAGCCATGGCACCCTGCCCTCCAACCCTCTCTTGTCCCATTCTAAGCCTTCAAACCTTCTACTATCACTGCTATCTTTTATCCCAGGAGGAAAAAAATAATTCCTTTTGCACCAAGCTGAGACCCCAGGCTCAAACTTAGTCTTAGCAGACAAACCTGGGTGGTAGCCTGTTCAAGACTCCACCTTACAGGGGGCTCAACTCCCTTACTTTACAACCAAAGAAACTGCATCCCTGGGACACTACCTCAACAGAAGACTTAGTGAGGCCTGAGGTACAGAGAGAAGGACCTTGTGCTTAAGTCGTTGTGACATTCTGAGCCTCAGTTTCCTTTCCTACAAAATGAAGTGATAATAATCTCTTGCTGGCCTGTCTTAAGTTCTTTTTTAGGGTTTTACCCTTCATCCTGAGCCTCCTAGGTTCAAAGGGTTAGAGTCCCCTTTAATGAGGGTCACAAGTCTAGGTTCCCCAGGCAATTCTATCCCTGGATTTTGGAGGTTGTTAATGTCCAGCAGGATTCAAATCCAACCTGGCTTCAGCTTGAGCATCATTGCTTTTATATTTTTATTTATTTATATGTCCTGCTAAGAACTGGTTGCAAATATATAGAAGATTCTACAGTTAAAAGAATTTAAACCATTGATCCAACCAGGAAATTGATGCCCGATGAGTCACATGGCAAGCCTCACATAAGAGGCTCATCTAAAAGGGTGGAGTAACATCGGGGAGTCTCCCTGGGACCAAGCAGCCAAGACAGGCTAATGGTGAAGGCCCAGGCACAGTAATGGTCCCCACGAGGTGGATAAATGGAGCCATGGGGGCGGGGGAGGATTCCATTAGCAGCAGCAGGTCAGGAGGGGCAGGGCAAGCCCCAGCCTGGGCTCCTCTCCATGCATTAGGAGGCTTCCTGTCTCTGCATTTGGCTGGCTCAAGCCTTTTCATCTTCCCTCCCTCTACTTCTCTCATCACCTCTGAGAAAACTTCTGCTCTGAGAATCCCTGTGCTGGCCCAGACTCCAATCCCTTCTTCACAGGGTAGGATGATGTCTCTGCTGTCCCTCTGCTATCACCTGCTCACAATCTCTGGTGGCTCCACCACCCTCTGGATACCTCTCCAGCCTACCTCCCCAGCCTCCCCACCTCTCTGCCTCACCTCCTGCCCCTGAGTCAGTCATGCAGAAGTGCTCGACTCTCATTTCCCTCCTGCCTGGCACCTGCTACTCCCTCTGTTTGCAGGATCTCTTCATGCTTCTTTGCCCTTGGCCCCCAGCTCCTGGCTCCCCACCATCACTCCTCTAAGACCCAGACCGGGTAACCCACTATTTACCACTATCTGTTGTCACTATCCATGTCTATCTTCCCAAAGAGATCTAATAGGGATCTCTTTGAGGACAAAGCCCAAGGGCATCCTGTTCACAGTTAAATGCCCAGCACCTAACATCATCCCTGAATATTTGTTACAACATGAATATTTGTTGTGAATGTATGCGTAAAGACTCTAGTGATCACTTTCTTTGTGCTAGTCATTGTGTTAAGGTATCTCATTTAATCTCCACCAGAATCATGTGGGTTAGGTGTTATTATTTGCATGTTACATATAGACAAACTGAGGTTCAGTAAAGGGAAGAGAATGTGCAAAGTCATGAAGTAATTCTGAGGTGGGTCTCCTGGCCCTGGGACTTCAGCCTTCTGGGAAGGAAGGCTCTATTGAGTTCCTGGAGTAATGGCTGGGTCACAAGGTTGGGACCCACTCTGGTGGCTCCAGTTACATAGGGCTGGGTTGGTTTCAGCAGCCTTTTCTTACTTGCTCCTTGGACTGCTACACTGACCTACACTGTCCTCCCTTCTCCCAGCCAGGAAATGTGTTCCTCAGGTTTCCTGGGCAGGGGCCAGGGCCCTGATGCCAAATGCACCCTAGAAGCTCTGGCTCTCAGCATTCCAGAATTGAAGCGCCCAAAGGAGGCAGTCCTGTGAAACAGGATGCCTAATCCAGGCCTAGACAAGCCTTGTCTCTTCCTCCTCACAAGAAGGACCCTAAGGCAAAATAAAAATGTGATCCCCTTGTTCAAAAGTAATTTCAGCAGAATATTAAACCAAGTACAGGACCCTTCAAATCACAGGCCCTATCTAACTGTACAGATTATATCCCTTAAAGTCTATTCTCAGGCCTTGGTTTCCTCATCTGTCAAATGGGTGAATGGTATCCACCTGAGGTCGAATGAACAGCTTGAGAATTGGGTAGAGGTCCCTGTGGGCATCATTTGTTGTTTGGGTCTCAGCACTGGGTAACAGACCAATTCTTGCCAATAGTTTGATTCTTTATAACAGCTCTTTTTCATAGATCCAAAAACTAAGACTCAGAGAAGCAAAGTGACTTGCTCAGGGTTGCACAGAGACTCAACAGGGGAAGCCAAGGTCAGAGCCCGGGCCTGTCTCTCTGCAAAGCTGGTGCTTTTTGTAATGCAGTTAGCAGAGAGGGGAGAGGAGGGAGGTGGGACAGGACAACGGAGCTGCTCAGAACAAAGAGGGCCACTGTGCAGACACAAAGACCTGACTACAGAGGCCCCTGCGGGGGCTGGGCTAGACAGATGGATAGAGCTGTGTGCCTCTATCTGAGGGGACTGGGGGAGCTGCCAGGGACGACCTCTTAGACCCTCCATGATTATGATGCAGGCAGGGGGTGCGTTGGCATGCAGGAACCAGGAAATGGGTCAGGGAGGAGAAACAGACTAGGGATGGGTCCCTTTTCCTGGCTCTCAGCACCTGCCCAGCATCTTCAGAGCCAGAGCTGCCCACCCCACCTCCCCACCTCCTCTTGGGAAGCCTGCCAGCTTAAGAAATCCCCCTCACACCCCCTACCACCCCACATTCCTGCACCTCAGTGATGGGGAACTAAGGCCACTGACTGTGTGACAGTGCCAACCTCACAACCCTTTTATGTTTTTAATTTCAAAATATTATGGGGGTACACACATCTTGGTTACATAATTTGCTTTTGTACATTTTAAGTCAAAGAGGTAAAGAAGGTACTCATTGTACCCCTTAGGTGTGAATTTATTCATCTCCTCCCTCACCCTCACCCACTTAATTTCCCATGAGTTTAACTTCCATGTGTGCACTTAAGTGTTAATCAACTAGTGCCAATCTAGTACCAAGTACATGTGGTATTTGTTTTGCCATTCTTGCAAAACTTCACTTAGAAAAATGGTATTCAGGGCTGGACATGGTGGCTCACACTTGTAGTAATCCCAGCACTTTGGGAGGCTGAGCTTACTAGTTCAAGACTAGCCTAAGTTAGAACAAGACCCCATTGCTAAAAATAGCCAGGCGTTGTGGTGGGCGCCTGTAGTCCCAGCTACTCAGGAGGCTGAGGAAAGAGGATCTCTTAAGCCCAAGAGTTTGAGATTGCTGTGAACTGACGTCAGCACTCTACTGGGGGCAACAAAGTGAGACTCTGTCTCGGAAAAAAAAAAAAAGGAAAAAAAGAAAAATGGTATCCAGTTCCATCCAGGTTGTTACTAGATTGTATTTTTTATGGCTGAGTAGTACTCAATGGATGCATATACCACCTTTCATTAATCCACTCAGATATTGATGGGCACTTAGGTTGTTTCCATATCTTTGCAATTGTGAATTGTGCTGCTATAAACATTCAAGTGCAAGCGTCTTTTTTATAAAATACCTTTTGTTTCCTCTTTGGGTAAAGGCTTAGTAATGGGATTTCTGGATCAAATGGTAGGTCTACTTTTAGTTCTTTGAGGAATCTCCATGCTACTTTCCATAGAGGTTGTGTTAGTTTGCAGTCCCATCAACAGTGTATAAGTGTTTCTTTCTCTTTGCATCCATGCCAGCATCTGTTGTTTTGGGACATTTAAAAAGTTATTTGAGATAGTGGTGCCAGTAGTTCAGTGGGTAGGGTGCCAGCCACATACACCCATGCTGGCGGGTTCAAATCCGGCCCAGGCCAGCTAAACAAACTGCAACCAAAACAAAAAATAAAAAATAGCCGGGCATTGTGGCAGGCACCTATAATCCCAGCTACTTGGGTGGGTGAGACAAGAGCATCTCTTAAGCCGAAGAGTTTGAGGTTGCTGTGAACTGTGACACCACAGCACAGAGAGCAACAGAAAGAAAAACAATTTTTTTTTGAGACATAGTCTCATCCTATTGCCCAGGCTAGAGTACTGTTACATCAGCTTAGCTCACAGAAACCTCAAAATCTTGGGCTCAGGTGATCCTCCTGCCTCAGCCTCCAAGAGTGCTAGGGTATAGGAACAAACCAGAAAACCTGGCCTGTTTGGAGACCTTTTGATAAGAAACATTCTCACTGGGTAAGGTGATATCTCATGGTGGTTTTGATTTGCATTTCCCTAATAATTAGAGGTTTGAGCATTTTTTCATGTATTTGTTGGCCATTAGTCTATCTTCATTTGAAAAGTTTCTGTTCATGTTTTTTGTGCACTTTTTAATGGGGTTGTTTGGTTTTTTTCTTGCTGATTTGCTTCAGTTCTTTGTAGATTCTGGTTATCAGTCCTTTATCAGGCATGTAATGCTCACCATTGGAGGCCTCTTGTGACCTGCCCTGTTGACCTTTCCAGACTCACCTATTCCACTCCTTATCTGCCTCCCACACCACAGTCACGTAGGATGTCCCCAGTTCTCCAAACTACTCTGTCCTTTCACTCCTGCCAGTATTTGCTTGTGTTTTTTCTTCTTCCAGGGTGGGCTCTTTCTTCTGTTCCATTGTGGCCTGAAATCCCATTTCTCCTCCAAGAAGCAGCTCTACCAGACAGCTCTCCTTCATGCCCACAACTGGACTTCACCTCACACTCCACTCTATCACTCCACTCTGCCAAAAAAGCTGGATTTACCCACTCTTAACGGCTTCATCCCACACTGGCTTGTGTAGTAGTTTTGGATCCACAAAACCTACCTGGAAGAAGGGGTTTGGGGGCTGAGACTTACAGGGCAGTGGACTTATTAGTGGATAGCAGCAGTAAGCAAGTAACTGGAGCTCAGAGAGCCAGGGATACTAGCCCTATCTCCAAAATTTTATCTGAATCAATCTGGTTCCTGAATTTATTTATTTATTTATTTATTTTTTGTAGAGACAGAGTCTCACTTTATCGCCCTTGGTAGAGTGCCGTGGCGTCACACTGCTCACAGCAACCTCCAGCTCTTGGGCTCAAGTGATTCTCTTGCCTCAGCCTTCCGAGTAGCTGGGACTACAGGCGCCCGCTACAGCGCCCAGCTATTTTTTTGTTTTGCAGTTCGGCCGAGGCCGGGCTTGAACCGGCCACCTTCAGTATATGGGGCCGGCGCCCTACTCGCTGAGCCACAGGAGCCGCCCTGGTTCCTGAATTTAGATAGCAAAGAGTCCATAGTTCAGAATGGCAAGAGTTGAATGTGTAGGGGCATTGTGAAGGGCCAAGTCATCAAGGGTTTTATTTACCATACTAAGGAATTTTTTTGTTTGCTTAATTAAAACACACTTGAATTTATTTCTTATTTTTATAGTTCACTAAATAATTAATTTCTTTTATCTTTACTATTTTCTTCCTCTTAATTACCTTGGGGTAACTTTTTTATTCTTTTTCTACAAGCTTATTTATTTTATTTTTTGTTTTGAGACAAAGTCTCCCTTTGTCTCCCTTGGTAAAGTGCCCTGGCATCTGTTATAGCTCACAGCAACCTCAAATCTTGGGCTCAAGAGATCCTCTTACCTCAGCCTCCCAAGTAGCAGGGGTAGCAGGGCTCTCAGGTGCCTGCCACAACACCCCAGCTATTTTTAGAGACGAGGTCTCACTTTTGCTCAGGTTGGTCCTGAGAATTCCTGAGTTCAAGCAACCCATCTGCCTTGGCCTCCCAGAGTTCTAGGATTATAGGCAAGAGCCACTTCACCCAGTCTATATGTAATATTTTAAAATATGTATATCCATATTTATTTTTAGCCTGTATAATTCATCAGGCTGAGAATGATATGTCTTTCACTATTTTTTTATTTATATCAAATTCTCCTTCTATTTCTTGTTCATCTATTTTGATGCTCTGTTATTCAACAAATAAAAGTTTATCAACACTCTTATAAAATGTTACCCTTTTGTTTCATTTAATGGTTTTAGCCATGATTTTCATTATTTCTTATGTCACTATTACTATCTCCTACTTTCTTTTTCATTTACCTAACAACTTTGTCTGTGCTTCCTCATGTAAACTTTCTATATTGTTTATTTTTTATTTAAAATTTTCAAGGCATAATTTATTTACATAGTCCAAAAATTTAAAATATAAGAAAAAAGATATACAGAAAAAATGTCTCCCTCCATCTTTCGTCATTCATCTGCCCAGTTTCCCCTCTTCCCCTCACTTGTAACCTGGAAAGTGGTTTTATTAGTTTCTTATATATTCTTGAGTTTCCTTGTGCAAATACAAACATTTCCACGTATTTTTTTCTTTTTATTTAAAAAAAAAAAGCCTTTAAACCATAACATAAGATACCCACCTGCCTCTTTAATTTTATCATTTAATAATGTATCTTGTTTGGCTCACTTCTGTAGTTGCAGCTGCTGGGGAGGCTGAGGCAAGAGGATCACTTGAACCCAGGAATTAGAGGCTGCAGGGAGCTATGAATATGCCACTGTGCTCTCTAGCCTAGGCAACAGAGCAAGATCCTATTTAAAAAAAAAAAAAGATATATCTTGAAGATCTTTCCAGATCAGTACATTGGAAACTTCCTCATTCTTTTTAAGGGCTATATAGTATCCCATTGTATAGTTGTACAATAATGTGTAATAATTAACCATTGTTCTGGTGGTAGGCATTTGGGTTGCTGCCATCTTTTGCAAATGAATAACCTTGTACATGCTTTTTGCTTAGGTGCAAATATCTATAGGAAAGTTTCACAGAAATCTTAATACTAGATCAAAAGGATTGTACATTGTAGATTTGAAAACGACTGCCAATTGCTCACCATTAGACTGCTATCATTGTTCCCTTTAGCAATGTATGAGAAAGCCTGTTTCCCCAACACTGTGATATCAAATATATGGAGTTTTGCCAATCGAACAGGTGAAAAATCATGTCTCAGTGTAGTTTCCGTTTGCATTTTTTTTGTTTTGTTTTGAGTGCAAATGTTCATAACAAAAAAGAATCATTTAAGGCAGATGCCACTAGTCCTAGTTACTTAGGAGGCTGAGGCAGGGGGATTGCTTGAGCCCAGGACTTTAAGCTACAGTGAGCTATGATCCCACCACTACACTTCAGCCTGGGTGACAGAATGAGACCTATGACTAAAGAAAAAAAAGAAGTCATCTAAGATCTATTTGTATGTATATCCTTTTCTGTTATAGTCATGAATCATTTAATAACTGGGATACATTCTGAGAAATACATAATTAGGCAATTTTGTCATTGCATGACATCATAGAGTGTCCTTACACCAACCCAGGGGGTACAACCTACTGCACACCTCAGCTGTATGATATAGCCTATTGCTCCTACGGTACACACCTGTATAGCATGTTACTGTACTGAATGCTGTAGGTAGTTATAACACAATAGTTAAGTATTTAGGTACCTAAGCATAGAGAAGGTAAAGTAAAAATAAGATGTTATAATTTTATGGGACCACTATCATATACATGGTTCATCACTATAGAACAAAATGTTGCTATGTGGCACATGACTGTATGTACCTTAGCCATTTTTCTATTAGGTTGTTGATCTCAATAATTCCTATTAGCATTTTGTATTTTACAAAGATTATCCATCCCTCTCTCTGTCACCTGAGTTGAAATGATTTTTCTCAATTTACTATTTATTATTAGTCTTTACTTAGTGTCTTAGACTGCTTTCTGGTGCTTTAACTGAATACCACGGACAGGTAAGTTATAAAGAATAGAGGTTTATTTAGTTCATAATTCTGGAGATCTGGAAGTTCAAGAGCATTTTACAGGTGTCTGGTTAGGACCTTCCTCCTGCATCAGGACGTGGTGGGAGGCATCATGTGTTGAGACCAAGCAAGTGTGCTAGTTCAGGTCTCTCTTCCTATCCATATAAAGCTACCAGTACCATCATAAGGGCCCCACCCTGGCTACCTTATCTAATCCTTATTACCTCTCAAAGGGCCCACCTCCAATCAAACTATGAATTTGAGGATTAAGTTTCCAACAGGTGAAATCTGGGGACGCATTCAAATCACAGCACTTAGGCTTTTCTTTTCTTTCTTTCTTTTTTTTTTGAGACAGAATCTCACTTTGTCACCCTGGGTAGAGTGCTGTGGCATCATAGCTCACAGCAACCTTGAACTCTTGCACTTAAGCGGGGATTCTCTTACCTCAGCCTCCCAAGTTGCTGGGACCACAGGCACCTGCCACAATGCCCAGCTATTTTTTAGAGACAAAGTCTCACTCTGGCTCAGGCTGGTCTCAAACTCCTAAGCTCAGATAATCCAGCCGCTTTGGCCTCCCAGAGTGCTAGGCTTACAGGCTTGAGCCACTGTGCCTGGCCAGGCCTTTCTTTTTTTAATGTAGAAATTTCTGTTTTTCTGTAGTTGAATTTATTAGTCTTTGCTTTTGTGGTTTCTGGATTTTGAATCATAATTAGAAAGGTTTCTTCTATTCCAACACTTCTTCCCCATATTTTCCTTTCATACTGTTTTGTCTCTTTCTTATATGTATATCTTTAATACATTTATTTGGATATTCAATGTTATTTTAAGTATTTCTTGTAAGCAGCATATTGTATCATTGAGTTTTGTTTTAAACACAAGATGTGAAAATCTTTGCCTTCAATAGTATAGCTTAATTTATTTATACCTAATGTGATCTCATTTTGTTTATTTTTGTGCTTCCTTGCTGCTTTGTTCTTTGCTAGAGATTCTATTTTTTTCTTGCTTTTATCTTCCATAATTATTTAGAAAATATAGACCGAGTTTGTAATTCTATAATCTTTTTTTGTTGTTGTTTTAGATAAAGTCTCAATTCTGTTGCCCCAGGCTAAATTGCTGTGGCATCATAGCTCACAGCAACTTCAAACTCCTGGGCTCAAGAGATCCATCTGCTTCAGCCTCCCAAGTAGCTGGGACTACAGGCATTCGCCACCATTCCCAGCTAGTTCTTCTATTTTTAGTGTAGACTAGGTCTGACTCTTGCTCAGGCCAGTCTTGAACTCCTGAGCTCAAGCAATCCACCCACCTTGGCCTCCCAGAGTGCTAGGATTACATGCGTGAGCCACCGCAGTCAGCTATAATTCTATAAATCTTTAGAGTAGTCAAGCACACGTATTTAAATTCATATATATCAAATTACCAAAGTCAATAAAAGGTGACATTTATTACATTGTATTGGCTGCTTTTAGTAAGTATCTACCATTGTATGAATTTTAAAGATGAGGAAACTAAAGGTCAGTATGCTTAAGTAGTTTGCCCACAGTTTTCAGCTAATAATTTTTTTTTTTTTTAGACAGGTCACTCTTGGTAAAGTGCCATGGTGTCATAGCTCACAGCAATCTCAAATTCTTGAGTTCAAGAGATCCTCTTGCTGCAGCCTCCCAAGTAGCTGGGACTACAGGCGCCCACCACAATGCCCAGCTATATATTTTTTTTTTTGAGACAGAGTTTCACTTATTTATTTATTTATTTTTGAGACAGAGCCTCAAGCTGTCCCCCTGGATAGAGTACTGTGGCATCACAGCTCACAGCAACCTCCAATTCCTGGGCTCAAGCGAATCTCCTGCCTCTACCTCCCAAGTACCTGGGACTACAGGCGCCTGCCACAACGCCTGGCCATTTTTAGGTTGCAGCCACCATTGTTGTTTGGTGGGCCCAGGCTGGATTCAAACCCGCCAGCTCAGATGTACGTGACTGGTGCTTTAGCCCGTTGAGCCACAGGCGCCGAGCCCAGAGTTTCACTTATTAACCCTCAGTAGAGTGCCAGAGCGTTACAGCTCACAGCAACCTCCAACTCCTCGGGTTTAGGTGATTCTCTTGCCTCAGCCTCCCTAGTAGCTAGGACTACAGGTGCCCTCCACAATGCCCGGCTATTTTTCGTTGCAATTTGGCCAGGCCTGGGTTTGAAACCACCACCCTTGGTATGCCCAGCTATTTTTTAGAAAGTAGGGTCTCACTCTTGCTCAGGCTGGTCTCAAACTAGTAAACTCAGGCAATCCACCCTCCTTGGGCTTCCAAGTGCTGGGATTACAGGCGTGAGCCACTGCGCCTGGCCCCAGTAATTTTTGATGATCTCTAGATGGTTAGAAATTTAGCAGACTAAAGCCAGTCAGGGCCGCCCCTGGAGCTGAAGTAAAGGAAATCTCAGTTAAATAACATTGCTAAAAATAAGAGAGGGGTGAATTCCTCAGAGTAAAATCCCCATGGCCTCACAACCTTTGATATCAAACTCTTGGATTTTTGCCAATCTGATAGGTTAAAAAAATCATGCTTCACTATAGTTGTGGTTTGCATTTCTCTGAGATCAAGCATCTTTTGAGATGAGACCAAGCATCTTTTCATATGTTTGAGAGCCACTTGCATTTCTGTTTCTGTGAATTGCCTGTTTGTATCCTTTGCCTACTTAGGAAGCACCCTCAAAAAATGACCACTATATCCATCACCACTTCCTGGATGTTTGTTTTGAGAATACCAAACAGATGTCTTTTAAACAGAAAATCATTTCAGAGATGATAAGTTCTGGATCTGAAACTTCAGAACAATTTTTTTTTTTTTTTTGAGACAGTTTTACTCTATTGCCCTGGGTAGAGTGCTATAGCATCATAGCTCACAGCAACCTCAAACTCTTGGGCTCATGTGATCCTCTTGCCTCAGCCTCCCCAGTAGCAGGGATTACAGGCACCCACCATAATGCCCAGCTATTTTTAGAGATGAGGTCTTACTTTGGCACAGGCTGGTCTCGAATTCCTGAGCTCAAGCAATCCACTGCTTCGGCCTCCCAGAGTGCTAGGATTACAAGTGTTAGCCACTGCACGCAGCCTTTCAGAACAAGTTTCATTCCTCCTTGTGCTATAGGATCTTTCCACAGGTCCCATGTTGATGGCTTTTGTTTGCTCTCTCTTGTTCAGACAGCAGCAGAACCAGGCCAGGCATTGCTTGCTGGTCTTCTCAGCCTTATGTTATATTGCTCAATAATTGTGGAAGTCTGGATTCCACCATTAGATAGTGTAGATACAAAAAGAGAAACTTCCTTATTTATAAGTGAAATATGTTGTATTTTCCCTTTATAACAATATATTTTCTCTAATTTCAATATCAGGTATATCCAGATCAAGTAGAATGATTTAGAAATATTTCTTCTTTTTCTATTGTCTATAAGATTTGGCATGATCTGTGTTTTGAAATTCTCTTTTACTTTTATTTATATCATATTAGTTGTCTATTTTTTGAGACTTTGGAAAAAAAATAAGAAGTTAACTGATGACTTCATACTGAGCCTCAGAGTCAAAGCATTCTATAATAGACATACTCTTGTTTGACAATGTGAATGTTACTTTTTTGGCATTATTATTATTAATATTGCTTAATACTTTGATGCAGTAATCATCTGTTTTCTTTTCTGAATATATTTATCTTTGTCCATTCTTTATATGGTTTTTATTTTCTAGTCCTTATCTTAAACATTGTCATTGTTATTAAATTTTAAGCTTTTTAAATTCTGTGAAGGCAAAAAGTGGAAACCTAATAAACACATGTATATTTAAAAAAAAATGTAAAAGATAAACAAAAATGTACTAGTAAAAATAAAAGGATTTGTTCCGTGAAATCTGGATTTAGTCAAAAGGTTGCATAAGGACCCAGAAGACCATATGTGGCCATAAGGTGTAGGTTCTACCCCTGGTCTAGTCTGTTCAGGCTTGAATGAGGATAATGGAGAAATTTGGGGGTGGAGGTAAGCCATTGGGAAGGTGGTGGTTTTATATTAATATAAATCTTTCTTCTCACATGTCCATGTGAAAATATATTATTGCCTTAGCAGTTGTTAGTTTATAATGTGAATTGCCATTTGAATACTTGACATTGTTTTAAATGTCTAAAACATCAAATCATCTAATAGAAAGGAAAATTATACTACATGGTTTGCGAGTTTGGAAGCAGTTCTTTTTTTTTTTTTTTATAATTTTATTGAATCATAATTGTGTACATTGGTGCAATCATAGGGCACAATGTGCTTCATATACATTCAGAAATATTTTGATTGTACTGTTACAGATAGTCTTCATGGCAATTTCTTGCTCACTATATAAAGACATTGATACTCTACCTTTAATAAGTTTCACCAGTACCCTGCTAGGATGCACTGTAGGTGTGTTCCCACTAATTGCCCTCCCTCCACCCATCCTCCCCCCTCCCCTCCCCTCCCTTTCCCCTTTCCCTGTATTCTTGTGCTATAATTGGGTTTTAGCCTTCATATGAAAGCTATAAATTAGCTTCATATTAGGG
>CAUYON010164942.1:0-12086 GCA_963573935.1 Arctocebus calabarensis | reverse complement strand
CACAGCAACCTCCAATTCCTGGGCTCAAGCGAGTCTCCTGCCTCCACCTCCCAAGTAGCTGGGACCACAGGTGCCCACCACAACGCCCGGCCATTTTTTGGTTGCAGCCATCATTGTTGTTTGGCGGATCTGGGCTGGATTTGAACCCGCCAGCTCAGGTGTACGTGGCTGGCGCCTTAGCCCATCGAGCCACAGGCGCCGAGCCAATTTGACGTCTTAATACTCAATCTTCATCTAAATATTCAAATACTATCTCCTCTATTGTACACTTTCTCGGTAGAAAATCTTGCCTGGATTTACTTCATGAACATTCTACCCTGTACCCCTAAAAATCTAGTCTCTACTGAGCCCAGCCTTCGGTGTTTCCCTTTCTTATCAGAGGAGGTTGAGCCTCCTTGCGGGCCCCCAGGATTCTCCCTGGACCTTATTCTAGCGGATAAGCTCATTTTCCTGTACCTGCTCCACCAATGGCCCCTTAGCAAAATGGGCCACTCAGGGCTCACTTCCACCTGCACAGCGAAACTTGCAGAAACATCACCTGCAGTTGCTCCATCTGCCCCTCCACGTCCAGCCCCTGCCAGCTCCCTTCCTCTCGGCCCCTTCCTTCGGCTCTGTCCTTCCTCACCCCTTTCCATTCCTCTCCGTCTCAGACACCTTCATGGGCTGCCTTTCCTCTGTCCACATGTTATATAATGAACGCATTTATCCGACGGCTGTCCCAGAAAGCAGCCAGCCACTGTTAATATTATTTTCACATTACACGGCTGGATACTCTGCAGACAGCTCTGGTATGAGCACGCAGATGAAGCAGCACAGACAGGGCTGAGGTTCCCTTTAGCAAACCCCTCTGGTGCCGCTGTCCCCTCCCTAGGGATACGCATTGCTTTACCTGTGTCCTTCCAGACATTTCCTCTGCCTTCACACTCACAGGGAAAATACACATTTCTATTGGAATATATACGGTTTGGGTTCTGTTTTCCTAAATGGAATTATACTCTACATTTTTTTTCTAGGTAACTTTTTTCCTTGAAGATCATTTAACTCCAAGTAATCTAAACCAAGATGTCTTTTTGTTACCTCCACGTGGCACCTACGTTCCATTGTTAGTTCAGACATTCTCACAGGATGAACACGTCAGATATTTCCGAAATTTGTGATTGTAAACAAAGCTGACTGAACCCTGTACTTTTGTGTCTTCCACACACATCTGTGTTTCTCTAGGGCAGGTACTGGCTTTGTAATAGAGGTAGCAAAATGGTCTTCAGATAGATACACAATTTACCATGACTGATGAATAAACGCCTTTATGCCAATGTGAAATATTATGAAATTTGCTATCATTTGCCATTCTGATGGTTTTAAAATCTCATCCATTGCTTCCATTTCTCTTCATGCCACTTACTGAGCTGCTTTCCACTTGCTTTTAAGCCATTTGCAATTTCTTTTTTGTGAATTATCTGTTTTAATCTTTGTTCATTTATCCTCTGTGTATTTTCCTTCTGATTTTTAAGCATGTTTAATACAATCTCCAACTTGACATGTATCGGCATTGCAAATGTTTCTCCCTGTCAGCCTCTTTTAACCGTTATATTTTGGGATATTAATTTTTTAATTTAATGTACTCAAAATGGTGATTTTTCCCTTTATGGCTTGCACATTTGTGGCCTGGCTAATATTAACTTTCCCCTGCTAAGGTTAGCAGGTTATTTCCCTATTTTTTCCTACAATGCTTTAGGTCTTTAAAGCCCCTGAAATTTTGGTATTGTGAATGGTTTGAGGTAGTGATATCTAATTTTTTCACATGAATAGAACATTTTCCTAGTGCTCAATCCCATAGATGTGTTTATGCACTTCTGGGCCCTACGTCCGTCTGTCTGTCTGGTCCTGTGCTATGCCTCACTCTTAGTTACCCTCGCTCTGTGATACTTCATACCTGGGAGGCTGTGGCTCCTTCAATACTCACACAGCCACCCTCTGGTTTCATCTTTTCCAAAATTGTCTCGGCTAGACCTACATGCTTACCCTTTCACATGGATTTAGAATGACTTTGCCAAAATCCACAAAAAAATCTTGTTATATTTTTTGTTGTTTTTGCACTTATTTTATTGGGGAAATGATTTGGGGAAATTGGGGGAAAATGACCTCTTTGCAATCTTAATGGTAAATTTCCCCATGTGTTTACAAGTTTTATGTCTTACAGTAAATTTTATGGGTTTTTCTTTCTTTCTTTACACGAGCCTTTTCCGGTTTATGTCTAGGTATTGCACAATTCTGCCCTTAAAATACTGCTTTTCCTTCGTAGTCAGCCTTTGGTCTACTTCTCATGCACACAGACTCCCCGGGTACTGTTGCTGTTTCCTCCCCGTCTAGACTCTGTTGCCACATCACCAGGTCCAGACCTCTCCACGGACACATCCACCTTCATACCAGAGGTGTCCATGTGCACGTTCCACTGACGTTCAGCCTCACAAGGTTCAAATCAATATGACCCAGCCGCCCTTCACCCTGACCCCAAACTACCCTGACCCCTCCTCTACCTGCCTCCCTTCACAGAGCCCCTTCCCAAGCCCGTGTGTCCCTGTCACCCACGCCAACACCTCAGCGTCACCCTCACCCAAACCATCCCCATAGCAGGCATCAATCTCATCTCTGCCCATCAATTCTTCTTGCCATCATTTCACCGCCACTGACTACTTTGTGTCAATAATATGTTATGTACACAGAATAGATCAAGCTGCTATAGCTAATAGACCACATAATGTGTCATGTTGCTAATACAACCAAAACTTCCTTGCTTTCTTGCTTCTATAAAAGGTCAAGGCAAGTGTTCTGGTTGGCAGACAGCTCCCACCATCTCGTGCTTCCACGGTTCCCAAGGGCCTTGGCACTTCCTGCATTGGGTGAGGGTAAGGAGAAAGAGTAATTCAGGGTGAATCCCACTCACTGCTTAGAGTCCAGAGATGTCCACATCCCTTCTACTCACAATCTATTGATGAAAACTGGTCATGTGCTACAACTCATTTCACAAAGGAGACCAAAAATGGAGTCTTGTCACAAACTGGGCTACAATGTAATTACTGTTGAAGAAGAGAATGATTTTTAGGGGACAAAATGTAGTGTCTGTCACACTGACCTTCTCCTGTATGTCCTAGGACTTTCTACAAGAAATATGTATGTGAAGTGATGGTTTCTTCCAAATAACCACCAGCTCATGTTCATGTCAGAAACCTGTTCTCAGAATTAACCTAAAGGGGGGTTTGAGATGGACAGGGACTCAGGCTGAAACAGTTAGGGTCCTTTAGGGGTCTTCTTGCCAGGTTGGTTACTACAGGAATCAATCTAAGTAACATATAATTATCCAGCCTTTAAAAAGAAGAAAATCCTGTCAGGTAAGCCTTGAGGATGGAACACAAAGTGAAGAAAGCCAGACACAGAAAGACAAATACAGCCAGATCTCACTGATAATACACAGAATCTAAAAAAGTTGAACTCACAGAAGTAGAGTAGAGTGGTAGCTGCCAGGTGCTGGGGGTGTAGGGGAAATGGGGGACACTTCTCTCTCTACCCTAAACTTTTGTTTGGGCTTTTGGATTGTCTTGTTTCTAGAGAGCTTCATGGGCTGAAGCAATCCTCCCCTCTCACCTATTAGGTCACTGAGACTACAGTCATGTGCCACCACACATGGATAATTAAAAAAAATTTAGAGATGGGGGTCTCACTGTATTGCCCAGGTTGGTCTCCAACTCCTGGCCTCAAACAGTCCTCCTGTCTCAGCCTCCTCAGTCACTGGGAGCCCTCCAGCCACCATGTTCACCACTATCCTGGAAAGATGGGGCCAAATCGTCTGTAGATGTCATTTGTAGATGGAGAAAGCAAGGTGTCAACCTGGGAGGGGATTTTCCATTGACACATTACTAGCCAATAAAGTCAGGAATAGAATTCAGCCTGACATTAGAACAAATATCGGGAAAGAAGGTTATAAAAACTATTTCTCTTTTTTCCAACAACAACTATATTTCCTCAACCTGATGATCTATTCCTTTCAGCCGCCATGATAAGCAAAGCAAACATATTTCACTAATTCTGCTCAAGGTAAGTCTTGCCCCCTTCTTAAGGCACCCCTCCATGGGCACGTTGGTCCCATCAGCAAGGTCTTGGCTATCCCCACCAGGAGACAGATGCTCAGGGTAGCTCAGTCTGGGGATGCCTCAACTGGGTGCCACCGCATCTTTGCTCCATCAGCACCCATTGCTCCGCACCCATTTCATCAGCCTTCTCATCCTGAATGGGACACATAAGCCCCTCCCCCCGCACCTCCCCCTCCATCCCTACTGTCAGAAAATCCACTTGTCCTACAAATTCGAGTCTTGTGGTTCCTTAATTATTTCTCAAATAAATTAATAAGTTGATGTTCAGCTTTTTCTTATCAGTCCTTTGAGCTTAGTTGATATGAGTCTTCTTCTGAGAGACAAGCGGCAAAATGAAATTTCTAGACCAGCAGGCTGAAGGCCAGACCTGGCACAATTGCCACATTGAGGAGGGCCACCAAGGGAGGGGCCCCTGAATGGCCACCAGGAAACAAGGATAGATGTCCAAGGGCTGTTTAAATTTTTCAACATGCTTATGCTCCCTATTTATATTGCATTCTTTTCCTTCCTCCGTATACATTCCTAAAAGGCAGCGATTATTCCTCGCAGATCTTGTTGAGGTCACAAAATGCAGAGTGCAAAATGTGAGGAATTAGTTTGCACTAGAAACCACATTTTGTCTTTCTAGCTGTGTTGACCTGAGAAATAAAATGTCTACACGGCCAACAAAAAACAGGAACTGAGGTCCACATGTTTGGGGACGAAGGAAGAGAAGCAGATGACAGATCAACAGTTTCATTTTTATTTATAGAAAAGGCAGCAATTCTGGAGAGCAGTGGGGATATCTCCCCAAAGAACTGCTCTGCCCTCCGCTTTCCCTTTGTTAGTTTTTATTCTCACGGCAAAAGTAAACATCAGCAAATGCTATACTTGACAGATTTTCACCACCCATCATAAGTTAAGTAGATTCCCTCTCTAGGTTACAAAGTTATACTATATCTTTTTATCTTAAAGTGGTGATATCTTCAAAGTATTCTAGACTAAATTTACAGTCAACACTTCACTGGGTGTGCAAAAGGCCCTGGGTCCTTGACTGGTACCATGACATCCAGTTCTACAACTTATCCTTGACAGCAAGTCTTGGAAGTGAAATAACACCTGCAAAAGTCACCATGTAGGCTCATCTCACCTAGATTGGGCTGACCAGCAGTGCCCTGCATGAAATTAATTTTGAGAGTCTCCTAAAGTTGGGGTCTGATCAGCCTAAACACAAAGGGCGGCAAAAGGTTTTTCCTCTTAATCCATGTTCAGAGAATGTATTCTCAAATATTCAGTTTCCAGACCATTAGACATAAATCAGCACGGCTGGGCAAGCACAAAGATCAGCAGTTTTCAGATGTTAACTGTAATTATGCTTCCTTTCCACTGAAATCCTCACAGGCAAATTCTGTGAGGTCAGATGAAATTTTCAAGACTTTTCCAGCCATTTTTTTTAATGTCAAAAATTGTAGTATTTTTCAGCTTCTGTTATAGCTCTAGTGAAATAATTACTGCCAACTGACAAGGTTAATGGACATCTCAGGATCTGTATATTTAATTCTAAGATTTCAGCTGTTAATACTGAGATCCCTAGAAAAATTATAACATAGGGATACAGTTTATAAATGAACGTACAAAATATTTTTGTGTGATTAATTCCTCTCTCCTGCCCCCAACCCCATCACCAAATCCTTAAACTCATTTTGGACCCTAGGAACCAATAACAGTTGGGAGAAACTGTCACATGCTGTTTCCTTGGTGTTGGAAGGAAAGGAAGGCCCCACAGGTGCTGCTGTGAACTTGGCCATAGCCAGTACAGGTGCTCTGATGGCTCCCTGGAGAGCGGATGAGTCACCAGGAGAAGCATGGACATATCAAAGGCCACCAGGTCCCCAGTACACGCAATCCCCGTGTTATAAGCATGAGGTTTATGTACAACTCACGGGGATGGTATTACAGGTAATAGGTAAATGTACCTGTTCTAACTTATATACAAATTCAACTTGAGCAAACCTACAGAGCTGATCTCATTAGTAACCCAGGGACCGCCTGCTGTTTAACAGACCTTGAAGCCCTTGCGGCTGGGGGAAGCAATTTTCTTTTAATCCATCCTAGTTGGAGGAGAAAAGAAAGGGTGGTGAGAATCTGTCAAGCATAGCATTTGCTTCCAATCAGCTCACAGAAGCTTTCTGGAGGTCCTGAATCACGGCCTCCCATCTTCAAAGACAGTGCCACCAGGGTACAAATGTGTGGGGTTAAGTCCTGACCTCCCACTTACTGTGTGTGAGATTTAGGGCAAAATATCTGATGTCGCTGAGTCTCGAATTCTTCATCTTTAAAACAACAAAAGTATATGTCATTTTAAAGAATCTGGTGAGGTAATGCAAATGGAGCTACTTTATACATTTTCAAATCACTTGGTAAATGTCAGATTTGTATAATTATTGCTAATGAAAGTCTTCCCTGGAAACAATTCAAAGGCTGCCACCAACCAAGTAATATTTTGTCTTTAATCCAAGATCTGCTTGGCTGGGAGGCTGATTATGAAGGAAAACTCACTTCCTCCAAGGAACAGGAGATAGGAAATTATCGAATTAGTCATATAATGCAGAATTGGTCCTGTTAGGCAGCACCTAATACACTAGTACCCATCTCAAGGTTTCTTCTGGGTGTTTTAGTCTTCAAATAGCAATATAGCAGTATCAGTCAAGGTTAGGGATGAGGAGAGTTAATATTAAAGCAGTTTTTGTAGCTGTATTTATCACAAGCATACACACACAGAGAAAGAGTACTGGCATGAACACACACAGCTTGGAAGAAGAAGTGAGTAAAGAGATTCATGTCAAATTGAAGAAACTCAGGAAATTCATATTTCAGGGGTGAACTAAAATAAAATCTTAAGCCCCCCTCCAGCAATGGACTGGTTGGATCCCTTCTTGGCCAAGGGGACCCCTATATGTGAGTTGCTAGCCGTGAAAAGGAGATCAGATCTTCCTCACCACGCCCTGAGACTCATCCCCCAAATTTTCTAGGTTTGTTTCCTTGTATCCCGTTATAAAAACTACTAGAATTGTAATTGAGGCAAAACAGTGTTGGAGAGGCTATTCTCACTTGTTTCCAGAATTACTGGCCTTCTGACAAAAAAGCGTAGTAGATCTATCCACATCTCTGCAAATTGTCTGGACAGGGACAAGCGACCAGACCCCTTTGGTCATAGAAAGTCTTCTACTTGGGGAAAAGAAAGGGAAGAATTCAGAGGACTTTGTTTTGCAACTTGGGTAACAACTCAGCCACAGTTAAATAAAATATCAAGCAGATTCTTAAGAGCCCTGAATCCAGGGGTTAGTTCCAAGATGACATTTCTAGACCCACCCTGGACCTCAAGTAAAAACCTAAAATTTAACTATTTAAAATAAATCTGAGGCTTCATGTTTTTGTAAGGCAAAGGATCATCCACTTGATTATCTATTATGATCATCTATTTTAGGAATTTTGAATTTTTTAAGTGTGAATTAAAAACCAGTGAAGATGTTTCACAAGGCAGTTATTATACCTGTAATAATAGTACCTCTATTATATGAGTACCTCTGCCCTAACCCCCTTAGTGGGCTGAACTGTACTGTGGGTTTCTACCTAGTAGCTTTGACTTTTTTTTTTTTCAGTTTTTTTTGGGGTGGGCTAGATTTGAACCCACCACCTCCGGCATATGGGGCCAGCACCCTACTCTTTTGAGTCACAGGCACCGCCCAGTAACTTTGACTCTTTACTTGAGGTGATATAGCCTGAATGAGAAGGATTTTTCTTGGATAAGGGCATTGGGCCAGACTGAGAAATGAAATGCTTTAGTTCTATCTCAGCTGATGGGTTTAGTTTCTAAGATAATAAAACTCAGGTTGGGCCATAGCCATTTACTACATTTGTTTTCTTTTACAAAGGCCCAGTGATTCCCAAATAAGTAAATCTTAACAGCTAATAAATGCCTCACCAATATGAAAAAAAATGAAGATAGCCGATTACAGGCAATTTTTCACATTCTCATAAAAGGTTTTGCAGATAAGCTGAACAAACTGTGGGTGGTACTGATGGCCAAGAGCAGCTCAAATCTCGCAATAAGCCAGCGCAGGCCTGGCCAAGTGGTGCTTCCAAGAGCACAGACTGCTGGGAATCAGAGGCCGGGGGGACTTGGATGCTGACAGTCATCTGCTTACGGTGAAAAGGATGCCTACAATTAGGTAATTAAAGAAAGAAACAACCAGGAGCTGAGACAAGGAAACTCGAGACTGTACCTAGGTTCTCAGCTAAAATTTGGGCTGATAAACTTACAGACATGAGAAAATTCCTGCTCCAAAATGTTGCTAGACAAGAGATGTGTACACACAGCCCCAACGCATAGCACTGTCGACATTGGGAACGTGTCCAGCAGATTAATACAAGCCCTGTCTTCCCCTTTACCCTTTTCTCCCTGCATGGCCTGGTGGTACAGACCTGTGCAAGTTCCCCACTGACCCAGAAGGCCACAGTGTTCCTCTCTGTCTTTTATGTCTCCTGTTTCAGCAGCACTGTTTTGTGACCCCAACGGTGAGGTTATGGATTTTTTGTTATATGATTTTTCGTACAAAATATCAAAAATTAAGACAAAGACAGGCTTTCTAGTTTTTCATTTTGATAAATATTTTTGATAAGTCTTCCCTGCTAAAGCAGGCAATTTAGAGACCAACACCTTGCCTACTTTTGCCTTCAACTCATAGGTCAAACAAGGTTATGCCTTTGAAATCACAGTGACAAAAGTTAAATTAAAATAAAAGCATTAGAATAAAAATGACACCTCGAGTTGAGTACTTTTCTAATAGAAGAGGAAAAATTATGCCACAAAAACTCATTTTTGAATGATGATGATTTGAAGGTTAGAGATGCACCTGAGGATAAGTGGGTGTGTCATTCTCCAAGTACTGGAGCCACGCTGTAGTCACTGGAAGGTGCAAGACATTAGGCCTCTGAGTTCTCCGCTTCTGATGACAGTGGATTAGTTTGTTTGACATTGACAATCCTGCTAAGAAAACCACACAAACCAGATTTCTATTATTTATTTTTTCAAGACAGAGTCTCAAGCTGTTGCCCTGGGTAGAGTGCTGGGGTGTCATAGCTTACAGCAACCTCCAACTTGGGCTCAAGTGATCCTCTTGCCTCAGTTTTTCTATTTTTAGTAGAGATAGTGTCTGACTTTTGATCCAACTGGTCTTGAACTCCTAAACTCTAGCAATCCACCCACTTTGGCCTCCCAGAGTGCTAGGATTACAGGCATGAGCCACTGAGCCTAGCCTACAAACCAGAATTTTAAAAGCCTAACAAGGATTTAAAAATAAAATTATGTAACCAATTACCTTAATTGCAATTATTGCAAAAATCCTAAGCGGATTTTCAGGTGGTCAAACACAGTGCTCTGTAAAAGTAAAATACATCACAACCAAATTGGTATATTGTAGGATTACAGCATGGTATAATATATTTTTAAAAATCTATCGATATAATTTTCCCATTAACAGAAAAAAAGAAAAATGATGCAATTATCTTAGATGGAGAAAAAAATATTTTGATAAACTATAACTAACACCTGTTTTTGAATCAAACTCCAACCAACTAGGAAAGGAAGCATAATTCCTTAATCAGATAAAAGAGACCACCAAAAATTTTCTGTATCATTTATAAATGTGAGTTTTTGAGAGCTCTTCCCCCTAAGACCAGGAGCAAGACCAGGTTACCTATATTCATCATTTCAAGTGGTTGTTGAGTTCACTCAGTTTTTTTCAGGTACTTCAACAAATGTCACAGACAAAAGACTGCAGCTCTACTCATGTCCTCACCAGCAAAAGCCAAGCAGGGAGCTCACACTTCCACCCTTACCAGGCTGTAAAGAGAAATCAAATGGAAATGCAATAACCAAATTAAAATCCAATTGAAAGGATTAACAACAGAATAAGAGAATGGGAAGATAGAACAATAGAAATTGTCCAATCTATCCAATCTGGACCATAGAGGGAAAAATAGATTGGGGAAAAAATGCAAGGTTCCAGGGATGGGTAAGGCTATAACAAAATTGGTGTCATTGGCATCTGGGAAAGAAGAAAGAAAGGCTGAAAATATTCTCCAAGAAATAGTGGCTGAAAGATATGAACCTACAGAGTCAAAAAGCTGAGTAAACACCAGTTGGATAAACCCAAATAAACACATGTCAAGACACATCATAATTAAGCTTCTGAGAACAAAGACAAAACTCGGGAAAGCAGTTGGAGAAAACAATGCATATAGAGGAAGACAATGGTGGCTAATTTCACATCCCGTACGCAGCAGGTCAGAAGGAAGTGGGTGGACCAGTCTTTTGCCAGTGCTGACTGAAAATAACTGTCATCCCAGAATTGTATACCCTGTGAAAACATCTTTTAGTAATAAAGGGAAAATCAAGACATTCTTAAATGAAAGAAAACTAAGAGGATTCGTTGCCAGGTGATCTGCCCTAAATGAATGGCTAAAGGAAGTAATGTAAACATAAAGAAAATAATAAAAGAATAAAGAAAGGGGCCTGACAAGCCAGAACTTCAGCCAAGTACCACAGAAAACCTGCGGCTTTACATCGGGAACAACCAGAGGGAAGAAAGCTCACGACAAGCAAAAAAACGGGTAAACACAATAAAGAGTCCTTCTTCCCACTAGTTTACTAAATTAGGCTCGATGTTGTAAAGGAAAAAACAAAACATTATCTGATGTGGTCCTAAATGAATATAGAGGAAATTTGCAAAATAAATACAAAGAGGAGTAAATAAAGAGGTATAAAGGAGAGTGAGTTTCTATACCTGAAGACTATGATAAATTATGCACTGCAATACCTGGAGCAAATCCTAAATAGACTATATGAAGGGATACACTCAAAAACATCACAGATAAGAACGTAATTATAGGGTGGCACCTGTGGCTCAGTGGGTAGGGCGCCGGCCCCATGTACTGAGGTTGGTGGGCTCAAACCCGGCCAAACTGCAACAAAAAAACAGGTGGGCATTGGGGTGGGCGCCTGTACTCCCAGCTACTCGGGAGGCTGAGGGCAGAGAATTGCCTAAGCCCAGGAGTTGGAGGTTGCTGTGAGCTGTGATGCTACGGCACTCTACAGAGGGGGACAAAGTGAGACTCTGTCTCTACCAAAAAAAAAAAAAAAAATAGGTAATTATAAAAAATGCTCAAAGAACCCATAAGGCAAGGAAAAGAAAATGAAGAAAGCATAAAAATAGAGAGTACAAGGATGAACGTTATTAAAAAAAAAAACAAAAACCCTGAAAGTAGTAAGTGTTGACTCTTATATGGAGAAATTAGAACCCTGTACTTTGGAAGTGTAAAAATGGTGCCGTCTCTGTGGGAAATGGCAGTTTCTAAAAATATTCAACATATAATTACATACGAGACAGGAACTTCATTTCTGGGTGTCTATCTGAAATAACTGAATTGCTTGAAAGCCCTGGACAGTCCCAGACACTGGAGAAGGCTTTTTTCTTTTTTTTGAGAAAAACCCTACGATGCATTGGTGGCATGCGATGGGGAGAGGGGAGAGGTGTCCTCAGGCACAAGGCCTTGACTAGAGCCAAGTTTCCACTTAGATTCATTGTCACACATAAGATCAGCAAGGAGCTGAGAGGAAATTCGGAATCCAAATTTTATAGCCACTTATGACCACTGATAAGAAGAAGAGATGTTACACGTGTGGAGTATACGTGTGTGTGTGTGTGTGTGTGTTGGGGTAAATGGGGTAGAGAGAGAGAAATACAAGGGCATCAGTTTGAGTGAACAATAGTATATGAAATGTTACTGTCCTTCTGAGAAATTTTATAACTAAACACTGACTAAATGAAGCTTCTGATTTTACTACCCCAAACATTTTTGGTAGCTTACCTTTATATGACTTCCCAGGGGAAGTTA
>CAUYON010164941.1:0-37301 GCA_963573935.1 Arctocebus calabarensis | reverse complement strand
AAGTCTCTCACTGTCTCCCTGTGTCCCCAAAGGGATGTTTCTGGGCAGATCTCGTCAGCCAGAGATGCCTGAAGTCTTCTCTCCCCAGTCTCACTGAGCCCAGTTGCAAGGAAGCTGTTACTCGGCCACCATCCTGGCTCCTCCCGTCCCATGTGTTTGTTTTTAAGTGAAGTTTATCAGCACTGGCAGGAAAGGACTTAGCGCAATGAGCCCTCTCAGCTACTGTTACAAATCGGTTTGACTTTGAGCTGAAAAGCTATTAGAGAAATTTATTCCCCATATGGAAGAAAACTGTTCAAAGATGTTCATATTAGAATTTTATAAAAGCTAAAATTTAAGAATGAATTCTATTCTGCTAAAGGGGCATGACTAGGAGTAACATGTTATGTCCATTTGGTGAAAAAGTATATATTAGTTAAAAACAACATTTATGACAGCATACTAAAGCTTTGGTATAGAAATTAATGTTTTGGGAAAAAAGTCTCCCATTATTAAATAATTTTGAGAAACTATATTAATAGTGTACACACATGTACATACATATAAAATGATCCTTCTCTTGTAGATTTCTCAAAGCCCTTTTATGCCATGCATTTTATTAACAGAAATCATTGGCATAAATATTAATAAACTTACATTCTAGAAGGACTTGAGATCACAGAAAAGAAACAAAAAACTTAGCAAAGTCATAATAATTATAATTTAGGCAGCTTTTTGCAGTTTACAAAGTATTTCCTCACAAACTACTTACTTTTTACAATAAACTGTTTACGAGTAAGAGCTCTTACGTGAGAATACTCAGACTCAAATTTCTGCCCAGACATTTATCTTCAATCTACTTTGGGCGCATCACTATTTTTTAATCTGTAAATTGAGAATAATAATAGTAACTAATGTCTTTTTATTGTGTTTTAAAAATTAAATGGAGACTAAAGCTTTTAGCAGGGAGTAAATAATCTATAAGTATTAGCAATTATTGTTGTCATCATTATCTCCAACTCAAGATGCGAATTAAAGATTCTAATGTCTTGGCCAGTAAATAGAACCATATTCAGTTTTATATCTTCTCTGAAATCAAACTTACTACTACTTCCACTGTGCTTAAGAGCATAAAAAAGTTTAGGGCTGAAATGGCCTAGAGACAGACACAAGAGTCCACAAGCATTTTGAAATGGCCCTGCTAATTTCTACAATTGTTTCTTTCAGGTTCACCTTCCTTTTTCACTCACTTTAAAGTGCTCCTTTCCCAGTAAATTCTTGGCCTGGAGCTGCTCCCTCTGTTCCGCTTTGCCTTACGTGCTCGCTTTGTTAACAGTAATGACCGGATAACTGTTTTCCCAAATGACCAGTTAGTAAGCCCGCAGTTGTGTGGGGCGTGGGTTTGAAGTATTCCCTGTAACACGTTAGTGGTAAATACCTGTCACTGTGCAATTATCAACATACACAGAATTTTAGACAAAAGAATAAATCAAACTCTATTTAAACTAAATTATTCACAATTTGAATATCTCATCATGGCTACAAAATGTGATATGTAATCTAATTATATTACACATTTCTATGCTTTCTTAAGTTCTTTTTTTTTTTGTCTAGCTTTATGGCATATGAGTACAGTTTTGTTACATGCATACATTGCATATTGGTGAATCTGGGCTTCTTGCCCAAATATTGTGCTTTATATCCATTAAATAATTTCTCATCCCTTATTCCCTTCCCATCTTCCTGCCATTCTGAACCTCTAATGTCTCCACACTGGTTGTCCATGTGTACACATTATTTAACTCTCACTCACAAGTGAGAATATGTAGTATTTGTCTTTCTGTTTCTGAGTTATTTCATTTAAGAAAATGGCCTCCTTTTTCATTCAGAATAATAAGACTTGATTTCACTTTTATATCTGAATAGCATCAATTTCACTTTTATATCTGAATAGCATTTCATGGTGCATGTGTGTGTGCGTGTGTGTTCATGTGTACGTGTGTGTACATGTGTGTGCATGTGTACATGTGTACGTGTGTACGTGTGTGTATGCTACATTTTCTCTATCTAATAACAATGAATGGACACTGAGGTGGATTCCCTATCTCTGCTGTTGTGAATAGTGCTATGATAAATATACAAGGGCACCTATCTTTTTGATGTAATGATTTCTTTTCCTTTGGGCAGATACCCAGTAGAGAGATTATTGGATCAAATGGTAGCTTTAGTTTTAGCTTGGAGGACATCTCCACACCATTTTCCATAGAGATTGTAATAATTCATATTCCTCCCAACAGGGTGTGTTTCCCTTTCTCAAAAGCCTCACTGGCATCTGTTATTTCTTTACATTTTCATGGAGCCATTCTGGCTAATTAATGTAAGACAGTAACTTATTGTGGTTTTAAGGTGCATTTCCTGGATGATTAGTGATGATGAACATTTTGTCATATGCTTCTTTGTCATTTGTGTGTCATCTTTTGAAAAATATCTATTCTGTCCTTTGCTCGTTTTATAGCAGTCCCATACACAGCCAATACGGTACCGATGAACACTGCCCATGGGGGGGCAGTAACTTACCCCAGAAGAAATATTAAGTATTATATTTTATGAAAATCCTATATTTTGCATATCATTGTACTAGTAACTAACAGAATTTTATTCGCATTCCTTGCGTGTCCCTTCCATTCTATTTCCTTTGATGTGTGACTGCACAACTCGGCATGTTCTGTTTATTATATTTCTTCTTTTATGTGGCTGGCAGACGTATCTGCTGTATTCTCTGCATGGCTTCATATATTTTTGCTTTCTTCCATGGGGACAAAGGTAGCAGCGACCTGTTTCTGTGAACTTTTCACTGTTTGTCTCACAACTCTTCCTCTTGGTCTGTATGAACCAATCCTCTCGCCTTCTCCTTCATTCTACTCGTGTCCACAAACATGCGTTACTTTTGTATATTTTCTGTGGAGACCATGCACATTTTGGGCACCTTCTTATGTTTTCTTCACAGAGGTGTCATGCTACGTCTTTTAAAGGTATTTCCCTATTGTTTCTTTGAATGAAGTTGCAATGAGTAGCTGTTTATTTCCAAAATAGCACATGCACATTGTATGCTGCCATGTCAGTGATGTTAAAGAAAGTGGACAGGGTCCAACACCGAGTTCCTGGGAGACAGAAGTATGTTCCCATGCACTTATCAAGTATATCAACACCTGCTTTAGTAGCATTATAGAAGTGGATTCCATCAGGCTTATTATCTGTTACCTTCATATCTTCATGCCGTGTGGTAACTACCTCTACTGTCTTTGGAATGTAATTTACTAATGTCATGCAGGTGGAGAAGGCAAATCTTACTGTACCAGTTAGAGAGGTTTTCATCAATGCAGGCCTGAGATCCAGAAGGAAGTCCCTTTTTATCACTGTGAACAGTACCAATTGTGGTCATATTCTTTTGAAGTGGTTCAAAAGCCAGGTCAATGGAGGTAAACATTTTATCCATGGTAATAATGGTAATATTTCTATTTTTTATCTTTTTTTATTTGGGACAGAGTCTTACTTTGTTGTCCTCAGTAGAGTGCCATGGCATCATAGCTCCCAGCAACTGCAAACTCTTGGGCTTAAGTGATTCTCTTGCCTCAGCCTTCTAGGTAGCTGGGACTACAGGTAACCGCCACAATGCCCGGCTATTTTTAGAGATGAGGTCTTGCTCTGGCTCAGGCTGGTCTTGAGTCTGTGAGCTCAGGCAATCTACCTGCCTTGGCCTCCCAAATGCTGGGATTACAGGCGTGAGCCACCGTCTCTGCCATGGTAATATTCCTTTCAGATTGATCCAAATGACAGTTCTGAACCAATCTTTCTACAATTGAAGAGCCATTACTGTAATTTCTTAGAAGGTTTTCTGATCTTGCTGAATATGGCTCCATTGCAAAATAGTAGTTTGCAGAAGAATCACACAAAAGATTCACTGTAATTCCAGACTCCCCAGGTTTAGTTGGTATGTGAAGTCTGAATAATGCCTGTGGAAAGACACCAATTCCTTATCAATAGTGACAGACTCATGAGGGTTGTAGTGTAGGGAGAGCTTATTCATCACCATATCCAAAGCTCTTGAACTGGGTAAACTTGTCATGCTGCCTGTGATCTCCCTGTGTTTCAGCATCATCAAAACACTGACATTTCAGTAGGAGCTGTATGCTGTGTTCTGAAGACCTAGCACAATAGGACCATGACATTTTTATACATTTTCAGGACTCATATTTGCCATTCATCAGTGACAGTATTGGATCTTGTCCTCCTTGTTTGTGTATAACTTGAACTAGATGACGTCTGGGGCCCCTTTCAGTTTTCAAAATCTGTACCCATACGACACTATAGTCTGTATCTGTCTGTCTCTCTGTGCCTAATGCCACTTCCCCACCTGGCTAACAGTCACAGGCTGGATGTCAACCCTAAGAGAGAGCCTCACTGAAAAGATCTCAGATATTGTCTTTATTTTTCTGTCACATACCACAATTTATAATTCCAATTAGTCCTACTATTTCTACTTTTATGAAATTGCCTGAATTTTGAATGAATACAACCTTACATGACATTTTGACTAGATGTAGTTTCTGGTTTGTAAACTTGATAGTTTCATCCAGTGTCATTGAATAGTTGGAAAGCATCCAGTGAAGATTTGGGTTCTATTCCTTATTGTACTCCTGGTTTGAGTCCTCATAATATTAACCCATTATTTCCCCCCCTTATCCTTCGTTGTCTGTGAATTCCATATCATTCCTGATGGGGCCATCATCTGTGCCATGGGCTGCTCTATTTTTACAACTAGTTGTTGTCATCTTGTCCTGGGCTCCACGTTTTCCATCATTATTACCTTTTTCTTTCTCCTCTTTACCCTCTTCCTCAGAACATGTAATAACGTGTTCCACTTCTATCGATTCTTCTTGTTCATGCTCTGAATTAGCGAAAATGTCCTTCAAAATTTGACACTGTTTATCATTCCATATCAGCTACCAACAATTATATTGTTGTGTTGTGGTCTATTTGAATAAGAAAAATTTGGCATTTACAATTGATAGAAAACTCTTTACATTGTTGACCAATCAGAAAAATATGGTTCTATCACATCAGTTAATTGGTGGAACATTTGGAGCAAATGGTAAGAGGTATTAGTAAAATCCAGGTGTTAGCTGTGCATTGTATCATGAACTAGAAATTACCCTGTTATCAGAATGCAATGAAGCTGACCTCATATTGTCATCGCCATTGTCTACAAGAGTTGGGAGAGACTACAGATTTCCACTTCAGTACAAATAATACTTTTTCTCTTTTGCAGGAAATTTTATTTGTTTAAATTTTTAACTCAAATATATGACTTCAATTTCAAAGAACAATTTACTGGGTTACTTAAAAAACAGTGATTTAGATAATCATGCACATTATGAAATAGAGAAAGTTATACATTTTTAAAAATGTTCATTTCAGAGTTAGTTATGGTAGGGTAGCCATTTGATGTTCATTTTGTAAATGCAATAAAGACATTAATTAGTAATTAAATTTCCAGTGCTGCAGTGGCATTTCATCTCGTAATGTAAAAATTTCCTCTTGTGTTTGGACTAAAAACAGAGTTAACAATTGTTCAACTAAATTTATCTAATAGAACAATTAAGAAAAGAAGAAGTAAAACAATCTTGCAGAATGAATTTGGCTCTCCAAAACTATCTGGTTCTTAAAGTGAAATGCTGAATCATGTAATAGAACCCCAGGTGCTGTCACCTGTTGAAGGAAGACCTTTGAGAGATGCGGTGGAGAGAGTAGGAAGCATACCTGAACAGGAGCTTCCAAATATTTCTGATGTTAAGCAACAACAACGACAACAACAAAATGTATTGTACATTGTCATTGTGGTATGCACAATTTATATGTAAATATAATATAACATGCAGTAGTGTGTAAGACCATGTGATCTGTAGCAGTGTGACACATTCTAGTATTTTCTCTTGTTATATGCTCTATTTAGATCTATTGCGCTTTACTCCATTGGAAAAAAATGCTTGTCTTGATCAATTAAATTGATCTCACACTCTAACCAATGGGCTGGTAAATCAGAACTTGACTATACCACAGCATTTCAGAGAGGATAAAAGATTAAATAAAAAATTGGAAAAGACAAGATTATAGCTTATAAAATAAAAAAAAAATATTTTATACATTTTCACCTCATGGTGAATTCATGGACTGCTGCTTGTTCTGGGGTTTGAAATCCCCCAGGTAAAGAGGGAGCTGCACAGGCAGCTGTAGGAAGCTGGGTCAGATGCTTCCCAAGGAGACTTTAGCTAAGACAGAAATGGGTGGAGATGAAAAAATAGAAAGCCTTGCTTACAAAGGAGTGACGAATATTTAAGGAAGAACTGAAAGAATTCCTGGTGTCTTCTAAGATCTAAGTCTGAGGGAGAGGACTGGGGGAACAGAAAGCAAAAGCAGAAGGAAATGAATTGATTCTAGGGAAAGGGATAGAGGATCAGCCAGGAGCTGGAGATGTATGGGTGTCTAATTCTGGTTCTTCAGGAATTTTTAATGTCTAAATGTAGTCTACCTACTTAAGGTTTGCCATGTTATTATGGAGTCATTTCTGCTAATTCAGTCACTTTATATAATTTTGTCACAAGACGGCTTGTTGAGTGAAGTGCTGGAAAAGTGGAATACTTTCCATTTCACAATATTCCATCAAACTAGTTAAAATGAGTTATTTTGAGATGTTCCTGAAAGTTTGCATGAATTTTTGTGCTATGTTGGAGCTCGTGTGGAGTATTTTCATGGCTGCTTGCTTTGCTATAAATCCCACCCTGCGTCCCTTGCCAGCACTGAGGTGATCTTGGCAAAGTGAGCTCCACATCGCACGATGCAGGGAGAGGGATAATCAGGAGACAGGGCTGCTAGAGGCCTGATGGAGTGGAAAGACCGTGAAGTCCTTTGAGGCCTGTTTGATCTTGAAGACACCCTTGGACTAGGAGTGAGCTGGTACTGAGAGGGTGTCCTGGCCATGTTGGTACTTCCGCAGTTCAGGACAAGTGGTGTAGACGTCCTCTGAGCTGAAGCTGCCTCTGAAATCCCCTGGAGCAGGGGGCAGCAAACTTACTCTAACCAGGGCCCCACAGGAGGTATTTTTACTTTATGGTCTGAATGGTTTCTGTCTCAAAGCTGCTGTTGTTAAAAAAGCCATTAGTTAAAAAAAAAAAAAACGAAAATAGTGTGACTCGTCCAATAAACCTTTATTTACCAAAACAGGCAGTGGGCTGGGTTGGTCTGTGGGTTGTAGTTTTCTGAGTCTTGCTCTGGAAAGATGTCTGAGTATAGGCAGAGCTAAAATATTTTGCTGAAAACTGTCCTCTTTTTTGGCAAGAAAAATTCATATTGATTATTAAATATCCCAGTTAGCCCTAAGTCTTGCAAAAGCTGTAGAGGAGGGAGGCAAGAGCGTTCTCCTCGTGGGTTCCACACTTACTGCCTGAGCATGGCCTCTGCTGGGTCGGGGCCGTGGGGCCTGCAAAGCCTCTTCGATGCTGCCCGAGAGCATGGTCCCCCCTCATTCGTATCTATCAGCTGGGCTCCCCTCTGCTACAATTTAATGTCTCCTCCAGGCCAAAGAGGCGCTTTCTGCAGCTGTGAGGTGCTCTAGCAGATTCCCCACCTCTCACGTTTAAAACCTTCTATAATGTATTGAGTCTTAACAATTTCAATTCTCTGAGAGAAAACTGTAGCCCACATAAGTGAGAGAAACCTGAGGGAATACAGCTAAGTGGCCCAACCAGCGCGGCTCCTGACTGCCTTGCCAGCCGACTTTCCAGCACACCACACCTCCCGAAACCTTCAGTAAGTTTCCAATGAGAAATCAATGCCCACAAATCTGCTACAATTCAATCTGCACAGGTATCAAATGTGATTTTACTCTCAGCCTTGTTAAAAGGCAAAATATGTGAAGAGAGACCTGAGTCTGAACCTCAGCTTGAGAATGTCCAGGAGTCTTTCTGGTGTCATGGCAGAGAAAACATACTCTTCCCCAGCTGGCCTCCATTCCTCACTCATCCAGGGAAGGTGTGATGGTTCCCCAGAGAATCTCTTGTCCCACTTTAGCCGTAACCTGGTTTCTAATAACTGTTTGGCAAGAGCTTTCTCTCCATCTTAACTTTTAGAGAGCAGAAACACACCTTAGGAGTATCACAGAGATTCTAGGAACAAATGTGGATTATTTATGATTTCTAAGTTTTCCTGAATATGCCAGGGAGTCCTGTCCCTGGAGAAAACTCTAGGTCCAGATGTATGAGCGTGCATGATGTCAGAGGAGAGTCTGAGTGCGGTGGGTTCTGTAGCCCACTGCCCTTCTCGGTGGCTGAGAGTCTCCACTTTGCTACCTGTCACATGGAGATGACCATCCTATCTCATTGACTTGATGTGAAGGTTACCTATAAAGTAGTTGGAACAGTATCTGTCATAGCTTAAGCATTAAATAAATATATATATAAAGAGAGGTCTAGGATGCCTATAAATTAAGGAAAAGAAGGAGGAATGGGTGGTATACACTCCCCTCATGTAAGATTATGCTTGTTTTCCTCCTGGATTCATTAAAATTAAACATTTCACAGATACCATATCATTTATCTCCTCCCACCTTGTTTTCCCTTTCTTCAGTGTAAAAAATAAAATCAGAACGAATTAGAAATGTAATATTTTCTTTGCATACAAAGACTAGTGTGTAACTCAGGAGATCTCAGACCCAGAGATCAGAAGCCCTGCTCACAGCAATTGGAACAGTTTGTAAGCATAAAGGAGAATTTTGGTCTTTTCTGTGATTTGCTGTTATACATATACATTCTTTCTCAGGGAAGGTGGAACTAGTCAAGATTCTCCATCTATAGCTGATTAGTTGAATTTCACTGAATCATACTGATGAGGATGTAAAGTTTAAGTTTCGTGTTTCATTTATGATTAGAGTTAGTGTTTCAAGGAAATCAAGATGACATGTTTTGTTTACATGTTCATGGGTAGTTAGGCTTGGGGTATTACTGACTGTGGCCTCCATTCTTATTTTTTTCCTTTAACAATGAGCTACATATTATTTGAGGAAGGCAGTGGCTGGGGCACTGATTTGGAGGATTCAGTATTAGAGTTGTGGGTCTGTGAATTGCTCCTTATATAATGAAGTAGGAAGGACTCAAGGAAAGAGCAAACAACCACATTAACAACCGAGCAAGAGACATGAACAGAATCTTTTCTTACAAGGACAGATGAATGGCCAACAAACACAAGAAAAAAAGCTCAGTGCCTCTAATCATCAGAAAAATGCAAATCAGAACCACTTTGAGATATCATCTAACCCCAGAGGGAATAGCCCACATCACAACAGTCCCAAGGCTGCAGATGCTGGGTATGGAGAGAGGAGGACGCTCATGCTCTGTTGGTGGGACTGCAAACTAGTATAGTATAGTCTCTATGAAAAGAAGTATAGAGACTTCTCAAACAACTGAAAGTAGACCTTTCATGTGATCCTGCTATCCCACTACCCGGCGTCTAACCAAAAGGATAAAGTCATTTGCACGCAAATGTTTATAAACAGTTCAATTCACAACTGCAAAGATGTGGAGATAACCCAAGTGCCCATAAAGCCATGACTGGATTAATAAATGGTGGTCTATGTACACCATGGAATGCTATTCAGCCATAAAAGGTGGAGAGTTTGTATCTTTCATATATGCCTGAAGGATTTGAAGAGCATTCTCCTAGGTATCACAAGAATGGAAAATCAAGCATCTCATGTACTCGATACTAAGATGAAACTAGTAGCTTAACAACTGCAGACCCACATGAGAGAAAAATTCAATTAAATTCAAGAAGAGGGGAGAACAGGAGGAGGCTTAGTAAGTTCCTACCTAACGGGTACAATGTGCAGGCATAAGGCTCACTTCCTAGTGAAGGATACAGCTACATGCTGGATTTTACCTTATAAACACAAGCAATGTATCCTAATCGTGTGTACCCTCATATATATCTGAAATTTTTTTTTAAAGTATTTTTCTGGTTAAAGCCAATTCTGTGAGTCTCAGTTTTTAAAAGTGCAACTGAGTTTATCATATACAACTTGAAGAAACTATTGAGTATATCTATTACCAAACACAATGAGAGGTTGTAGTTGTTGCTCAGTAAATTAGGGATATTATAACCTATTTTTTATTCTCTGGCGATCTATTTTTCATGTGATGCTTCAAGAAAGGAACAGTGAATAAAGAGATCACAATCAGAAACCCAAATTCTGGGCCCTCCTCTCTCAAGATCTACCTATAGGACCCCAGGCCATTCATCTCTCTTTTCTGAACATTTCTTTTTGAAAAGATGATGGTAAATATTACCTTGCATGAGATATGATAGAGTGAGATACACAGCAAGAGAGGGAAAGCAGAAGAGCCATATAGCTGTGTTATTCACAGTTCCCTGGGAAGAACTGAGCTCTGGTGAAAATGAGGGAAGACCTAGGGTTGGGCAGGAGGCGAAAGGAGACTGGGGAACCGTGGGCACCATTTTTGTGGTTTCTGCAGTAAAGAAAGGGTGAAGCAGGGTGACCAAGCTCAGGATTGGCTAATTTGCATAATTTCAGCAGGCTCTGTACTAACGGCTGTCCCTGGCTGTCTGGTAGTAGACAGTACCTGGGGCAAGTAGGGCACGTGCGTAGCGCCCTGGAATATGAGAGCCCAGGGAAGGAAAGTGGTTGCAATATGAACTTCTTTGGCCACTTGAAAAAGAGGCCTCAAGGCCAGGTGCAGTGGTTCTTGCCTATCATCCTAGCACTCCAGGAGGCTGAGGTAGGTGGATTGCTGGAGCTCTGGAGTTCACGACCAACCTGAGCAATAGTGAGACTCTGTCTCTACTAAAAAAGTAAAAAACTAGTCAAGCATTGTGGCGGGCGCTTATAGTCCCTGCTACTCAGGAGCTTGAGGCAAGAGGATTGCTTGAGCTCAGGAGTTTGAGATTGTTGTGAGCTATGACGCCATGGCACCCTAGCCTGGTAACAGAGTGAGACTGTTTAAGAAGAGAAGACAGGACGAGACAAAGAAAAGGGGCCTCAAAGTTGAGTTAGGGCAGCACACAAACAGCTACATTAGACATTAAATTAGATGAACTGAAAATCCTTTCTTGCTTCTCCTCTGATTCAGGAAGCAGTAAGTTCCTTGTTTGGCAATTGTTGGGCCAGAATATATGTGCCACACACGTGTAAGTAGGGATGCTGTGGTTTGCCTTTGCATGGATCACCCACGACAGTGTTTCCATTTCCTGTCTGGTCCATAGGAGGCACTGAGGATCCTTTCCTCTGGGGAGACATCCAGGCAAGAGGGGCTGGTTTAGAAACAACAGTCATTTTCCAGCTTACAAAAGGTCAAGTTTCTCAACTTGTTCTGTGCCCTAGACACCTGTTCTCCAGGGGACTTTTCTATTGACTTTCTAAGTGAGAGTAACATCTGACCTTAAATGCTCAAAGGACTTTATTCACTGATTACAAACTAGTTGATATGTCAACCCATTTCTGAAACTGCAGTCACCGTCCGGGTAGCGGGCAGTAGTAGTAAGCAGCGCACAGCATCACAAAACATTTTCCCAGCTCACAAAGTAGACTGCCGGATCCAATTCAAAGGCTGACCGAATGCAATTAATGATAAATAGAATTCAGCCTAGGGTGAAAGGGTACAGTTTAAAAGAGAACATAAGCTTGTTTTCAATTTACATTGAATCATGGTATTTTGGTACCCTAATAGCTGTAATTTCCTAATTTCAGGACTTTGAAATATGAAACCTTGACATTTTAAGTTGAGAAAGTTAGCTTATGAAATAGGAAAATAATATTAAAAGAGAACAAAGGCAGATCTCTCGAGAAGAGAGTCTAATTGCAATGAATCTGGGCTCTATATTACAAATTATACTCATAACCTCATCACACTCTAACTCCTTTTGCTTTATTTTTTCTATAGAATATTTTCTTAAGTAAAAATTAATCTATTTAAAGATGGGCTGACTCCCCACACTGAAATAAGAGGAGGATTTTATCTGTCTTGTTCCCTCTGCAGTTTTACTGACTATACTGCTGACACTTTAAAACATTTGTTAAATATTTAAATACAGAGCGGTGCCTGTGGCTCAAATGAGTAGGGTGACGGCCCCATATGCTGGAGGTGGCAAGTTCAAACCCAGCCACGGCCAAAAACCACCCACACACAAAAAAATGATCTGCAAAGTGATACATTTATATATATAATGTATGATTAACATGACTAAAAAATTTATTTTCAATGATAAAATTTTAAAGCATTGTTGCATCTTTAGGAATATGAATTTGCTATGAAAATAATCATACAATTGTGGGGACAAACACTGAAGCAAAAGCCTGGAAAATTTCTCTAATGAGGTTTCTGAGACTTGCAAGTCAAAGCCACCACATGTGATATCAATAGGTGGCCATTCTTTTTGTTGATTATTTTGCTTAATAGGCATTATTTATTTCAGTATCTTTTCCTGTGTTAGGAAAATTTAATTTTTCCTAGCTACTTAATTTTTCTCTTCTATAAGATTTTGTTCATTTCATTTGCTGAATTCAGGTGTGTGTATGGGGGGATGGTGAAAGTAAAGCATTCTTACCTCAAATTGTGGAAAATTGAAAATGTGCATATTTAGGGCTTTGAAACATTGACAAATATTTAGTAGATCAGTTAAGCAGATTTCAAAGTTGTAGTCTTTAATAAAGTCTAGTAGTACACAATACTTAAAAAAAACTTAATTTTCCAGTGACATAATTAATTTTATGTAACAAAAGCAAGTAGCCATTTCAGACTGAAGAAAGAAAGGAAATATTAGGAAGTGAAAATATTTGGCTCCTAAGAATGTAATAAAAGTCTTGACGGGAGATCGGTTCACACCTCATCTAGCGGCGCCTCACTACCCATCAGCGGTCATTGTCTGAATTTGGACAAACGCTGTGGCACATGGAGAAGATAGCAAAGCAACTGCCGGAATAAAGGCCACAATTCCTGCTTTGCAGGGAACAGGCTTCATGGATATGACCAAATCTTCTAAATTTGCTGGTTCCCATTTTTATCTACAAATGTAAGGAGTTGCATATTGATGGTTGAATACTCCAAAGGCAACCGACTTCATTAGAAATATGTTACAACTTCAGGTGATCTGATAATAAATAAAATGATTCAGTAGTAGTCACAAAACATTAAAAATAGAACCAATGTCTTATGAATGTTCCCAGCATATTTTTTCCCACATACTGGGTGAGTTTAATCATTCACTTACTACCGTCCACCCTAGGCTTGTAAAATATCATTTTAAGTAATCGGAACAGTCTGTGTGCTCTGGTAGTAAACAAAGTGAATCTACACATAGAATTGACTAAACAACTAGATACAAATGCTGTGTAAAAAGGATAGATCCCCTCTAAAAGTCGGGTCCACAGAATTGATGAGAGTAGCCCTCAATTTGTACGTCTGACACAGTGGTTTAAACTTTTGCTCCCAGGGGACATTGGCAAAGTTTAGAGGCATTTTCGGTTTTCACAGCACGGGAGAGGGGCTTCCTACTGACATTAGCTGCAGATGCTGCTGAGTGTCCTACAGTGCACAGGACAGGCCCCCACAGCAGAATTACACAGCTGGAATGTCAGGAGGACTGAAGTCTCCTGGCAGAAAATCGCCTAGTTTTATGTGAGCACCAAAGAGGATGATTCGTCGCTATCAACCATAATCACAAGGGTGTAGAATTTAGGTTCAGAATTTTTTTTTTTTTTTGTGGTTCCATGAACCGATTTATGCATATACATTAATCCTTAATAAGTGTGCCAATTTTTTTTTTTGTTTGTTTGCTTTAATTGGTGGAGTGAAATTCATTACATTTGATGTAATAGTGCATTCCAATTACTCAAAAACATGAAACAGTTCTCCAAACTCAAGGTGTTATGTCAGTTCTGGGTGGAATTTCTTCTGACACCAGGCTCCTGTTGCCCTGGTGATTTCTGATCTAAAATGAGACCCTTCTCTGGCCTTCCTCCCAGCCCCCAGCTACTCCGCCTCTTCCTGAATCAGCCTACCCCCTGCTCTGACTTCACTGTTGCTTTGTGGATGTCTGTGGGTAAGAGAAATATAATTATTTATTCAATGAAGCAGTACTCAGAGAGCATGCTTTGGTTAAACTGATAAAGTGAAAAACATTCTCATTTTATTCTACTGATATAATAACTAATGAAACAACTCCAGAAAGACCTAATACCGGTCATGCAGGTAACACGTATATGTGTAAAGCTGAATCAACGTATTTCTGACTCATGTGCAAGCAGCGTCAGAGAAGTAATAGTATCCAGTTTCCTAACTGATAACTATGCACATCCTAATTTATTAACATATGCTTCAAATGTATCTTATTGCTTTAGAAATAGCATATCAAGCTCAGAGTTAAAGCACATGAATGGCATACAATACCTATAAAAATGTAAAATTATTACAAAGGAATAAACAATTGCAAGCTTTTTTCTTGTGGGAAGTTTGATAAGAGGAATAGTTCTGTGCAATCAAATCAACATGTTTCACCAATAGATGGCACAAGCAATTTTCATATTTTTTTGATACACCATGTCCCCCAACCCTCCAGAGAGAGACGCTTAAAAAAGATGAGTTTAAAAATAACAGACCGTTGAAAAAGCATTCTTGTTTTTTCTTTTTTTTTAACAGTTTTAATTAACATATTATCCGAAGATAAAATAGATGTCTGTTAACATATGTGTCCTGTAGCTTACAATTGACCATATGTATATTTGCAAGAGTTCTAAACCTTTGTTACCAAGCTAAGCTTTGTACCCTTTTAGGAGGTAACATTAAAACTATGTATTGATATTAATTACCTCTGATGTGCCATCTGCACAGAAAATACCACTGTTAATAGCATTTGGATCTCTTGATGATTTTATCCATTACAGTAAAGTAGAAAATGTCTTAAATGATGTGCAAAAGATTCCTGGAACTTTTGGGGAGACTCAAGCCTATGTAACAGAATCCCCACAGGGAATTTGCAATCCCCTGGTGTTTGAAGATAGCTGAGATTTTTCTGGAATCTCTACAAGCTTATCACTGTATGTCTCATGGCCTTTATGAAGATAAATGTTCAATGGACCAAAGCAGTTTAACATATATTTTAACATGCTTATTGCCTTTATCGTATCTATGTATTTTGTGTAATAATATAATGGATTTCAGAAAATATCTCTTGAATAGATGGTAAGAATGTTTTCCAGACAATAAAATTTGAACATTGAAAGCTGTGAAATAAGAAAATATATATATATATTACAGGTGGAACATTAGTTACTTACTTTGCTGAAAAATAAGTTCCTAAGTCATAAAAGTTCTGAGTGTGAGATCATGATGTTCAACACGGAATCGAATGAGCCTGCAGATGGTGTTACTGTCAGATCGGTAGACAGACAAGGAAAATCCACATCCACGTGAGATGTGTGCCCTGGGGAGGGGAAATTGCTTTCTCATTTTGGGAGAAAATGCTCTAGTAAGAATCAAACTTTCACTAGCTGGCTAATCGATCCCCCTCGCATTTCTTACTTATCAGACGATCGTGGTCAGGACACAGCTACTGGCAATTGAGCATTTAACTGTATAGAAACCAGGTCCGTATTGTAGACAGGAAATCTGTTGTGTTCTGATCTAACATCTGTTCCTACCAACTAATGACCTATCACTGAATTGGTTTACATTGAAGAAGATTAACCATCCATACTCGATTACTGAGAGCCCTGTGCAGTGGAGACTTTGTTAGCAAATACATAGGATAGGAATACTCTTACACCTAAAACCTGATCTATCTAATTTGTTCTTAAACCACTTTGTCTCTAAATGTCTAGTCCTGTTCATTTTAATAGTTTGATAATCCACCAAACTATTATCCAGGGATGAATGAATTGCAAGAATGAGCATTGGAATTTATATTTACTCATAGTATTTTCTTCAGTCTCCAGTGCCCTCAGGGCAAACGAGTGAAACAATTTCTCCACAGAAAACTTACGCCAGTGTCAGGGTGTCCTGCTGGGCAGTCAGGAAGCCTGGCCCAGTCGGTTTCTTCTCAATTTGTCATGGGGAACCACGAGATCCAAGCTGAGGGCCATGGCAGGGTCATCAGAGGAATTTAGGCACAACATTCACAGGAGGAGTCTGCCCATGAAACTCCAGGTGCATTCAGTACCTGGCTGTCCTCAGTCTCGTATATTATACAAAAATCCCTCAGCCTGCAGCTGTTGACACCACAACAAAGCAGAGCATGCTCAGTTTCCAAAATGTAGTTTAGGTTCATGGTCCTCTTCCACCGGTCGCGCATCTCATTTCCATTGCAGCTCAGAAGCAAGGCAAGAGCTGCCTAGCAAAAGGAGAATATTTACTCCCAAGCTTTGGGGACATCCCCATAGTTTCTTACAAGGTTTGCAAGCATCAGTATTCAGGGTCACAATCTTGCATAGCTATTTCAAGAACATTGCATCTGTGTTCTAGTCATATTCGTCATAGCAGAAAGGCTTCTTTGTTGAGGACCCATTCAAATCTGGCAGCCTCTGGGTGATTCGGCAAATGGGTTGCATAGAACATCTAAATATCTTAGAAATACAAAGAATTACACCAAATATTGTGTCTCCTGCACTGAATTAGATTTGCATTTAATTAAATGCCTTCTAGAAGGTTAATGTAATTTCTTTTTTTAAATTTATTTTTTATTGTAAAGTATTATAGGGGTACACACATTTCAGAGACTTAGATTGCATTTGTCCCTTTCTGCATCAATATTATAAATGTGCCCTTCATCTAGAGTATGAAGATCATACCCCTTAGGTGTGAGTTTACGTACCCCCTCCACCTTCCCCTTGTTAGATTTCCACTGAATTTTACTTCAATATGTGCACCTGAAGGGTTAATCAACCAGTTCCAATTGAATGTTGAGTACACATGATGTTTGTTTTTCTGTTCTTAAGATAATTCACTTGGAAGAACGGTCTCCAGTTCCATCCAGGTTGTTAACAAAAGATTCTAGATCACCAATTTTTGTGGCTGAGTAGCAGTCCATGGTGTAAATGTATGACACTGTATCAATCCATTTATGTACTGATGGGCACCTGGTTGTTTCCATACCCTTGCTATTGTGAATTATGCAGCTATAAATATTGGAGTGCATGTGCCTCTTTGGTAAAATGTCTTTTTGTTTGATGGGACTGCAAATTAGTACAACCTCTATAGAAAATATTATGGAAATATCTCCAACAACTGAAAGTAGATTTAACCTTTTGATCCAGCAATCCCACTACTAGACATTTATCTAAGATTTTAAGTAAACCATCTCACATACCCTCAACCCACCTTTTATTTCTGACACTGCTCTGGAACAAGTTGCAGGAACCACTCCCTTGCCTCAGCTGCACTGCATAGGCCTCACCTCCTGCCCCTGGGCCCTTTGTGATTTGGCATGGGAAACCTGCAAAAACTCATTCGGCATTATCCCTGAGCAATCTGCAAGTGCGGGGAGGAGGACCAGGCGTGTAAAGAGGTCACGTGGGGAGGGACGGCTTTGGAGGGAAGAGGGTGGAGGGGGGTTCCACACTCTTTTTAACAACCAGCTTTTACAGGAACTGATAGAGTGAGAACCCACATCAAAGGGAGGCATTAATCTATTCATAATGGGTTCCATCCTTATTTACAAAGACTGCCAATGCTGGGGACCAAATTTCAACATATTTGGGGAAGACAAAACTTCAAACGATTTCTTGTCCCATGGGCAGTCTGTAATTACTTGAGTATGGACCCTGCCTGCTACATACAGGCTCAACAATGTCGAAACACGTATATTTTACATCTCCACTGAAAGCCTGACTGTGCTGGGTATTTCTTTCTTCCTGTCCCGAGGCAACTCTGTGGACATAGCATAAAACCCTGGGGAAACCGACTCAGCTTTCATGCTGACTTTGCTGACTTTGCTGACTTTGAAGACATCGTTCTCTTGCCGTTCCTTAGGTGAACAGATTTCAGGCTCGTTCCTACAACTCAGGTCAAAATGGGATTGACTGACTGAATAAATTAGCTCTGCCTCCTTTTCTGTTTTACTTTCCCCAGTCCCCAGATTTGTTTCTTTGAATGAGTCCCAAATAAACTGCATGCATGTATCAGGCTCTGCTTTGCAGAGTGACACAGGCTAAGAAAAATGTGGTCTCTCAACATGCTTTGGACCTCTGGACCATCAGCTTTACTTAACTGTCTAATGCCATGTACCCCCTGCTTTCTAACATGCATCTTGGAAAGGTGCCTGGAGTTCTAGTTTCCATTTCACTATGTTTTGTCACCATAATGTCATAAAATGATTACAGTTCCTATGGACTAAACTGTGGCCCAGTTATGAAGAACTGGAGGAGACCTACTTTAGGATATTAGATGTGTGCAGCTATCCCAGTCAAGTGAAAGCTGATAGCTTCTAGGGTTCTGTCCTGATAGGGATAGAAGTGAAAAAAACAAAACAAAACAGAAAACCCAATAAGATCCATAAATACGTACTAGTACCTTGAGCTATGGTAATTTGCTCCAGGGAAGAGTCCCCATCTGGAACAGCAGCTGGGATTAGATCCACCACTTGATTAAACTTATGCTAATCAAATATAATTTTCATCTTCTGTCTGCACAGGCCAGTCAAGTTAAATGGTGGTATGTGAGCAATTGTCGGGCCTGCCGTTTTCATTCCTTGGTGGTGATTCCCCTGGAGATGTGATATAGTCTTTGGTTTGTGATTTTGATAGGGGAAGCTCCAGAGGCTTTTCTTAGCTAGTTCTGTCATAGCCTTTATTCTATTAGGAAAAACCCAGTTTATCTGCTTATTTATAATCTCAGAAAATACGATTTAACACAAGCTGGGCCTGGGATCCCACTGGGCCCCCGACTGAGATGGAATCTAATCAATCTTCATTTTGTACCCAAAGCAGGAAGGTTTGCTCCCTGAACACCCATTCAAACCTGCTCTCTCTCTCCTGTGAGAATCTAGAAAAACTTGGATTCAAATCCCGGGACTTTCTCCAGCTATGATTTTAAGACGGTTCTAACTGAGTGAAATTCCGTAGCACCTGGAGAGAACTTACTTCCTGAATAAACCTGGCAAAGTCTTGTGAAGAAAATATTTGACCTTGTCTTTTGCCCTACATTGTTCTTCTTGTCTAATTGTGTGGAGCAATGTCCAGAAGTAGTACCCTGACATATCTCCTTATAAACTTCTTAACACATAGGAAACTTGAGGAAGGGGACGTGACACCTCACCGTTTCCAAGGGGTTTTCACATACAAAGCCATGCAAGTCACACCAGTGTCTGCCCTGAGCAGTGAGGGGAGGACCCAGTCATTCTGGAATAACATGGTCACCCAACTCTAAGGTTAAATATTCCAGGGGAAAGGCCTGAGGAAGAAATTATCACACAGACTGATATGATTGCAATTATTTTCTAAATTTGGTTTTTCCTTTCCTACATCCAAAGCATTCTCAGTCTTGAATTGATTCAAATCTGGGATTTTGCAAGGGGCTGTGACTTCATTGTTACTGTATTAATGTTATGCCTCTCTCATCACCCGGAAAATGTACATTCTTATGGGAAAGTACATAAGGTATTAATTGGCTTTACATCTATTTGAGACTGCAGGTTTCATGTTCAATAAGGACTTCAATTATCCCTACAGGTGGTACTATTTGAATTACTACTCCATCCCTCTTATGTACTACAGTGATTATACTTACCTATTTCTGTTAATTAAGTAGCACAATTTGGCCTCTTCTAGCCAAGAATGCCTTCATTCTCATTGAAATTAAGGAGCCCATTTTAACATCAGTATCTTCTACAAGACTTACAAAACCTAGCCACTACAACCCTTTTCACATATTCAGCCCTTTCATCTCCATTGTATTTGTCAGTATTGTAGTAAAAGGATTATCTTCTGGGATATTGCTGTACCAATTTCAAAAATCAGTATTCTTAGCGGCATAGTTGGTAGTAAATTTTCCATAAAAAATATATGCAACACTTATTTCTCCATGAACTATTAAATTGCTTTGTTTTTGGTTTGAGAAGAAATTTCTTGCCCCTCAAACTTATTTAGTCTAAGTATTTATCAAGTACATATTAAAATTTCAGTAAAACAATGGAGCAAAATCTCCTCCAGCTCATACATTGAAACCAAAATTTTTGGTAAATGTGTCAGTCAATTCAGTCAGATTCAACAATGTTTCTCCACCTTACTTAGTACTCTTAGAATCCATTCTCACATGTATTTTCCAAGTCTTAACTGATACCAGTTTCCAAAATATTGATCTTTCCTGGTATGTTAACCTTCTCCCCCCACCAGAGTCTAGAGTCTAATGGCATGTGAGGGTCAAAGAGAGTATTGGATTGATTTTATGTAGCAGAAAAATGTTCACTACATTTAAAGTCATTCTCCCCTTCTACATTAATCTGAGCCCAGTTTTTAAATAATCCATTTCCCAACAGCCTTTGCACCCAGGCTTGTCTTGTCTGAGTCTTGTCCATGGGAGGTACAGAGAAGTTTCATGGTCTTGGGAGAAGCTTTCTCAGAGAGAAGAAGTTCATCCTCCCTGTTCCTCTTCCTCTCCTCCTATCTAGTATTAGAAGTAGGACTGGAGCTTAGCACATTCACCGTCTTGGACAATGTGACAGTGCATTAAAGATGAGGAATAGAAAGATAATCGGAGCTGAGGTGCTAGTGATCATGACAAACCCATCCTATTCCTATTTTTGGACTTCTTCTAGATAAGAGGGTAAACAATACTATTTTGTTTAAGTAACTTAATATTTTTCTGGATAATTAAGCTAAACTTAATTCTTTTTCACTTTTCAAGGTAACTGTTTGATGAATGTTATTAAAGGGCCTTCACATGATACTGTAGCAGCTACATCTTCCTGGAGTCCAGGGGATAGTTCTGAGGGTGAAGGAGGCTCCAACTGGGGAGTTCTCATTGCTCAAAGCTAATGTTTTAAAATAGGAGTGCTGGTGGCACCTGTGGCTCAAAGGAGTAGGGTGCCGGCCCCATATACCAGAGCTCATGGGTTCAAACCCAGCCCCGACAAAAAAACTGCAAAAAATGAAAAAATAAAATAGGAGTGCTACATGCACAGCAGGTGGGACAGTTCTATTTTTGTGCAGGATTTCTACCCATATTTGGAGACATTTAAAATCACTGGTACTTAGGTGCTAAATGCCATGGGAGTCCTCAGGAAGAGGCAGCACCTTCAGCTTTAAAACATGGCTTTAAATTGTGTTCATCCGTCCACAAGTCCTGCTGCCATTTCTTGGGAAATGAAGCATTCCCAAAAGGTCATTTGAAACATTTACATCAGAGATGTGCCAAAGTTGCAATTCAACTGATGTGAACTTACAACCTTGGTACTGTATTTTGTTTAAATCAAAATTGAGAGTATTAATGACATTTTTATATCTATAAGTTGGTCACACATTTTTGTTGAATTTATTTCTACCTATTTTAGCATCTTTTAATGTTTGCTTTTGTTACTGTAAATGGATTCTGTTTTCCATGAAAGAAAAGCTTGATCATGACTTATGTAGAAAAATGATTAGCTTTTTACATAATAAGTGGTTATCAGTTAGTTCGATTTATCCATAGTATGTTCTTGTTCAACTTACGTGTTAATTCTGGGACTTTGTTATTAGATTTTATAGGGGGTGTTCTTGATATACCTTTATCAAGGTACATCAAAGTGAAGATAATTTCATCACTTTTTCTCCAAAGACTACTCTCCATGTTTAGATTTTGATTTTATCTAGATCTTTCAGAAAAAAATGACATCAAATAAGATTTTATATGAATATTGATTTAAATAGAAATTAGTTGGTAAAGTATCTATTACTTTAAAACAGATAACACGTAAATTTAAGTAATAGCATAGTTCATTTTATGAAACAATTGATTTTTATTGCCCTTTGACATTTATTGTCACTGTCACTAATTTATGAACATTCTTGAACTACATTGTTACAATAAGTTAAAATAATACATTTTCTTCTATAAAATAATAATTACATTTCTCTTGTTGCTGCCACCCAGCCCCCCGATCAATGACGCAGAGGCAGCACCGCAGATGAAATGATTGGTTTGAAAGGGAATGGCTGAAGCTTGCTCACACATTTCAGCAAATTTATTTCTTCCAATAAGGCTTATATAGGCACATAACTTAATCAACAAGCACACGACTTAATCTTATGACTTAATGAATAAACATATGACTTAAACCTGGCCCCAGGCCTTTTACTGCCTGGTACTTCCAGGTCTATGGATAAATCGGACTAACTGATAACCACTTATTATGTAAAACTATCCTTATTGGCTAAGGTTTAACTGGCTTAACTGATAACTACTTTACCAAAGTTATTCTTATGCTAAGTAATAATCCTTTAAGGGACCATTTGCAGGCAGTTAATCGTCTTAAGGGAGTAGCCTGGAAAATCCCACCGGGATTTTTCCTTTCTAACTCACAAAAGACTTTAAACTTACCTTCACAAAATGGGAGACTGATTGACCTTACCAGGACGCAGATGATCGTGCCCCTATATTCTCTCCAGGCCCATGTTATTTCTATAAAACAATTCATTTAGTGTGTTCTTGAATTCTGTTTCTTAATATCATATTTAGGATCACATGTTCAGTCTTAAATAAACTAACTATGCTGTTTTTATCCTACTTGGCTCTCAGGGACGTGCTTCTCTGCACCTTGATCGGGATGCTTTTCTTCTGTTTAATACTCTGGAGCAATTATTTATTTATTTATCAGACATTTGAAATATTCTAAATCCTTTGTGGAAATAATGTTTTGTACATTTCTGACTTTTAACCATTATTATTGTTTCAGTAATTGTTAATAGATAACCAAAGATACAGAAATTGAAATACTTTTTAGCAGAGAGCAGTAATTCTCAAAGTTCACCATCAGTAAGATTGGCTCGGTAGAAGAAATACAGATTCCTGGCTCATTGTGCAAACATTCTGATCTGGTAACTCTCTGTGTGACTTAAAGATTTGCCCATGTAACTAACATTCCAGGTTAACACTTAGTTAGAAGATTTCACAACTATGCCTTGAGAAGTACTGGCATATATTTCACATTATATATATTTTTTAATATTTCATTGTGGGTTTATATATTATATTTTATTTTATAATTTTGTAATGCTGTCTCTGTGTTGCTTATTATATGTTTTGTCTCACTTCTAATTTTGTTTTCTTGTGTGTCTCTTTTCCCTTATTTAGAATTATCAGGGGTTTATCATTAACGTTTCATTTATTTACTTATTTATTTATTTATTTATTTATTGAGATAGAGTCTTGCTTTATCACCCTTGGTAGAGTGCTGTGGTGTCACAGCTCACAGCAACCTCTAACTCCTGGGTTTAGGTGACTCTCTTGCCTCAGCCTTTTGATTAGCTAGGATTACAGGCACCCGCCACAACACCCTGCTATTTTTTTGTTGCAGTTTGGCTGGGGCTGGGTTAGAAAACCACCATCCTCAGTTTATGGTGCCGGTGCCCTACCCACTGAGCCACAGGTGCCGCCCCACTAACATTTTATACGTTTTAATCTCTTCTATTCATTTTTCATTTGCACTGTTTCTATTTTACAGTTTAGTGATTTCCTCTGATTTTTATTATTTCTGCCTTTATTTCAATTTTTTTTCAGTTCTTGAATTTAATATTCATTTCTTTGTTTCTGTCTTAAATGAAAGTATTAAAGGTAACGTTTCTGAGCATACCACTTTTTTTCATAATATTTAATGCAGTGTCCTGATTTTACATATTTTTTAAAGGTCTAAAATCATTGTTTGTGTTTTTTTTAATATAGTAGCACTTAGATATTTTATTTCTAAGTTTTAATTGCTTACTGTTTTAACTTTTTGTTATTGGTTTCTGGGTTGTTGCTTTGTAAGCAAATATTATAGTTCATATCCCTTTTTGGGAAGTTATGGATATTGCCCCAGGGCCTAAAATAGCCTCCTTTCTTTACAGGCTATGGCTACTTTTAAAGAATACTTTCTGTTTTGTAAGATACAAATTTCCCAGTTTACTATCTTGTTTACATTATTTATGTCTTTATTAATATGTGTGCATATTTATGCCAATGATTATTTGAAATATTGTTAAAACTATCACAAACTGTGTTTCTACTAATAGCTTATGTGTTTTCTAAGATTTTTTACTGTACATAATTTGATACATGATTTTTAAATAAAGTTTCTTAAATATTATATGATGAATCTTACCTTTCTATGGGTAATAATTATTGTTCAAATCCATTACATTTTTAAACCTATTTTCTCTTGAATTCTTTGTCTAAAATAGTTTCCCAACTCTGTTTTCTTTACACTGGTATGTGTTTTAGAAATCTCTGCATGATTCTGTTTTTAACACTTATTTATCTTTTTATTGTGGTTGAGTTTCTTATCTACAAGAAAGGTTGGACATGAAACTTTGTGCAAACTTTTTATCATCTGTACAGTTTTCTCTCTTACTTAAAAGTCTTGCCTACAATATTTTGGTAAATAGTGTATTTCACTGTGCAGAAAAATATAGAGAATATATAGTTTGTTTCCTTAAAATCCCAAATAACCATTAAATCATTTTTTTACATCATATATCTCATAGCCAACATAGATTGTTTTATTTTTTAGGCGCTGTCCCCTTCTTAAGGAGCGGCCTCTTGTTTAGGGCAGTTGCTTCTTTCCACATTCCCAAGATGTCTTTCTAGCAGTAATGCCATTTGTAGCATGTTGCCCAACATAGTTAATCTGCACAGCAGCTGGCCCTTGATGCATGGGCTTCTTCACATTTTTGAAAACTAAAACTATGTCAAAGATAGTGTTAAATTACATTTCATATTTAATACATAGACTGTTATGAGGGAAATATGAATTATGAAGTATGGGAAGTACAAAGCCTCCCATTCTACTATAGACTGTTGGAAGGATGTCAGTCTCAGAAATGAAATGTGATGCTAACCAAAGAGAGATGGAGACAGAGAGAGAAAGAGACAGGAAGGTGGTCTCATTGGCATCTGAACACCAAGGTCCTAACAACCCTGAGCTCTACCTGTTCCTCTCTTTTTCCTGTGTCTGTGTTATCCAACCAAAGGTTGGATATGCAAGGGCAGCCTGGTCAGGGCCAGTGAGTTTGAATAGCCCTCTACATAAGTAAAAAGCCTCAAGACTAACCTGTTGATCAAAATCTTATACTCTTAACCTGCCAAAAGACAGTAGGTAAAGGAAAAAAAAGTGATATTCTGCTTTCTGTTTTTGTTTCTAGCAGCATAGAGCACTTTGGCCAAAAGTGGGTTTCTCAGTTTCCCTCCATTAATCTCATAGAGAATTTTTTTTCTAGGTTCTTGAGAAATATTGATTACCAAAGTATTACTGTTGTTGCTGCTTTTCTTTTTGTTTTATCCCTTCTATATACATATTTAGCAAACGTGGTAGGTAATTTGAGAGAAGACATGTTAAACCAGATATTCTTAAGTGCATTCTTTTTATTGTGAAATGTTTTTGTTTGCTCGTTTGTCCATAAATTTGTGTTAGCCCACATTTCACCTCTTTCATTCTCCATATGTAAACATCTATCATTCAGGATATGTATGGAGAGGGTGTACAGTTCAATTGCTTCTCCATTCATGGCATTTTGTAAAGAGTCAGGCAGATGAGTCTTCATCACTTTACTTCACAGGAAAAGCAGAAGCACTAAGTTTAATTTGGATTGCGTTGAAAAATACTGAGCAATTTGGTTAAGTGAACAAAAATCTGTTCATCCTTTAATTGTACTAAAAATATTTCTGAAAATAAGTAGCCCAAGCTCTGACCTTAACATAATCTTAATGAAAGTGCCAACCTTTTATTTGAAATGCAGCCGTCTCTGAAGTTGATCCATTGTAGTTTGTCGCCATTTGACTTAAATGATGCAGTTCCTCTAATTAGGGCAATATTTAATGTGTCATTCTAAATTCAGAAAAAAAGTGCTACATTTTAAAGATCCGAAGTGCTGACTGACACCGATCTGAGTTCTATTATTAACTACTTGAACAATACAGATAATAGCTGTGGTGCACTAAGGAAAAAAAGAATGACAAGTAGCAGTCATGCTATCTGAGTGCCATAAATAAGCAGGTCAGAACTGAGTTATTTGGGCAAATTTGATAATCAATTTCCAGAATTATGTAGCTCTTCCACAGCTGTGAGTCCAGTATCTCACTAAAATATTACAGAAAATTTGCATGTGATTTTTTTGTTAATTTTTCTATAACTATGAATAGCAAAGTCAAATTATAGAAAGGTTGATTTATAAGAACACTATAATTTTTAGATGCTAGTTAAGAAAACTCTTTTACTGTTTTGGCTGTCTTGTAGTTTTCCTAAGTCAAGTGTCCTTAAATTGTATTTGGTCATCTAAGAGGTTCTTGAATTTAATCTCAATCTCCTGAGCTCAAGGGATCCTCCCAGCCCAGCCTCCCAGAATACTAGGATTATGGGAGGGAGCTGCTGCACCCAGCCCAAGCCTTTAAAATTTGGAAATTAAGAAATGCATCTTCTTTTCACTCATCTCTAATTAAAATGTAGGTTATTTCCTCCATAATTTATACAACATAATTCAATAATACTAGTAGTATCTGTGATTTTGCCATCAGTAAAAATTATAAATATTTTGCTACAACAGAGAACTCAAAGTATTATATATCCTTTTGGCTACTTCTCCTTATAGTAATTCTTAGATCACATCTGAGATCTTGCAATTTTGTGTTTTCATAAATAACTAAAAATACTATACCACAAGTTAATTTTCTAATGTATGCTATTTTATTCATTTAAGAATGATTATAGGATTTGGTCATAACAACAACAAAAAATGTTAAGAACTCTTGTTGCAAATTCATGAAAAATAAAGAGAAAAGTAATGAAGAGATAAAATGAAAGATATAAATTTTCAGGAACTTTTTCATTTGTTTACTATTTTAAAAAAAGAAAGAAAAGTAAATCAAGGTTTTGAAAAGAAAAACATTATAGTATTCTAGCCATAATTTCTAGTTGAATTGGGATAGTCTTAGGTTATCCCTGTTTTCCTACAATCATTTTGAAGCATTCCTTTTCACACACAAGTGTCACAGATTGATAAATGATATGAATATGCTAAATAGTATGGTTCTAAACTCGTAACAGATATTTGGCATTGCATTAATTTGACATAGATGAAGAAATATAATATTTGTTTAACTTAATTTTTTTCTTTTTACCAATTTATTACCATTTCTTAGTGAAACAACCAAAAGAAAGGTTTAGTTTGAAACTCAAAAGTGTCAAAATGTCATTTTCTTTGGCTCAAAATATTGGAATACAAAAGAGGACTCTCAGGAACTTTCTGTGTTTAATTTAAAGTTGTATAAAGTAGAACAGGACTGCTCATTGATTTACTGTCCTGTGTCCGTCTCTAGTTCAATATGATCTACTCGACAATCCGAAAGTGAGGTCTAGAATAGTCACAAAAGGGCAATGAATATCAGGTACAACCTGTTTTTCACATTGAGGTATCATTCAAACGTCTGAGAAGCAACCCAGAATTGATTCATCAGTATAGATCTTCAGTAGGAGTAAGAAATGAGTTCATAGACATGATTGAAAATATGAAGATGGTACATAAAGGAGGAAAAATTTCAGTGCAAAGTTACAGATTAGAATTACAAAAGTTCATGATGTAAGACTGGGCAGTCTTTTCATAAAAACAGCCCCGGAAAACGATTTTATAATTTAAAATAATTTTATCATGATTATAGATAGTTAGAAAATTTATGTGGAAGGCAGAATAAGCAATTTATGCAATAAAATCACCATTTTACTGGCAAAAAATTATATACGCAGAGGCAAAAGCGGACGGGCGTTGACACAGGTAAAGGTGACTCCTTAGCAGGTTTTGGTGTGACCATTAGGTTGCCCTGCCCGCACACTTACAAGAAGAGAAATTACAAACCGTGTATAATCTATCAGCCAGATGTCTTCACGAAGACAGTAGCCACCTTTCACAGGTGAATTATATTTTAGATAGCACTTTATATTTTTTATTGCCTTAGAATAGTATTTTTGTTCTTACATTTTGGCTTTTGTGATGAATGAATCGTCTTTGTTTTGTTCTTGCCTTCCTTCTTGTTTATATGGAGTGTAATTGTCCATAGAGATTTTGTTTCCTCATCTATTTCTCAGAAATATCAAATACTCCAAGTGAAAATCTATACACTAGCTGTGTTTTAAAAGTGGAATAATGTCATTCCAAAGAGTGAAATTTCTTTTGTAAGTGATTTAAAACAATTTTAAAAAGAAAATTGTGCTATGAAAGTTACATTAAAAGGAGAGTTCTCAGCCAGGCGCAGTGATTCATGCCTATAATCACAGCACCCTGGGAGGCTGAGGCAGGAGTTGAGACGAGCCTGAGCAAGAGTGAGACTCCATTTCTACTAAAAATAGAAAAACTAGCAGGGCACTGTGGTGAGCACCTATAGTCCTGGCTACTTGGAGACTAAGGCAGGAGGAGCCCTTGAACCCAAGAGTTTGAGGTTGCTATGAGCTATGATGATGCCTTAGCCCGCTACTCCAGGAGACAGAATGAGACTATGTCCCCTACCTCAAAAACAAAAACAAAAAAACAGGCAGAGTTCTCTTTTAAAAGGTTAATTGATCTTTTGTGGTTTTTACAATTTATTTAACAGAAAAGCCTTCTGTTGACCTTTTACAAATATTTGTGTAAGGAAAGGCAAAGTGTGTTTTAAAAGCAGCCACAAGTTGAAGGTCAAATATTATATAAATGTAATCTGGAATATTATGATGAAGTTTTATAGAATTACACTTTTGAGTGGCACTATTGGTAAAGCCCTTGAGTTTTGTTTTATTTTATATTTTGTGATGAAATTATTAAATCATCGAATAACAGAAATATGAAGGTATGAGAAAACATTACAAAATAGAATAAATAAAAAACACACACAACAAAATTTGTTTAAAAATATTTATACAAGGTCTACAGAAAGCTTTTCTGTTAAATAAATTGTAAAAACCTCAAAAGATCAATTAACCAACAGCCATAGAAAATGGGGAAGTGGGGAGCTATGGCAAAATTGTTACCAAAAGTAATTCCGGGAACAGAATATTTTTCCAATAAGTTTTTTAAAAATTGAGGGGAAACATGTTTCATATAAAATGTAACCTCATCTAGCAGGCAGATTGCTTAAGCTCATGAGTTTGAGACCAGCCTGAGCAAGTGTGAGACCTTGTCTCTAGTAAATATGCAAAACTGAAGCAGAAGATCTCTTGAGGCCAAAAGTTTGAGGTTACTGTGAGCTATGATGCCATGGCACTCTACCCAGGACAACAAAGTGAGATTCTGTCTCAAAACAAACTCCCCAGACAGAAAAAACTCGTGTAGATTTACAAAAATAATAGGAAGAAGTACAGGGTTTTTGCAATATCAGCATAGAACAGGTTTTAGATCTTGGAACAAAAATAAAACTATACATCAATCTCTTATAAAAATTTAATTCAATTTAAATATGCAAAGAAAATTAAATCCAGCTATGTATGTTAGGAATAATTATAATGCAAAATCTCAATCTATTATTAGAGAAAACCTTCATTACTGTCCGTGAAATGTATATTTATGTGACAAAAATTTATATTCATAGATGCTAAAAAAGTTTCAGTGCAGCAATGAGAAATCGATAAATTAATAGCTCGATAGATACACACATATTACTTTATGTGTATATTCCTTATATGTGCACACATATATTCATAAATGTAATGCAAGCATATATGCATACATATTTATGCACATAAAAACCATAAAACTATAAATATATAATACCTTATGTAAAAATGGCATATATTAATTTATTTTTTTCAAATAAAAGCTTGTGCTTTAATATATTTCTGTGTATGTAAGTGTGAATGCGTGCTAATATTCAATCTTTAAAGTGCATGAATATATAAAGTAAAGCTACAAAATTTCTAAAACTCCTTAATAAAAGCTTGATATATGTAGAAATATTTCAATGGGATTTGTCTGGAATTTAAAGGAATGGATGATTTAAAAAAATTTTAAGAACTTGGATGAGTGATTTCTATAGAATATCTAAGAAAATGCTGAGTAGAGCCAGGACAACTGTGAAAAGTTAAAAAGGATACCCAGGGTTCCTATAGTATTCTCATGTTGTTATGGAGAAACACTAATTAAAATTACCTTGTGTTTCTGAACAAGTAGCCAAATTAGTGGAAGAATTAATCATTAAATGGAACAAGGGTGAGTAGGTATTTTTTTAAAATCACCTAAGCACCAAAATATAGTCCAAATGGATAAAATATTTAAGTGCAAATGGTAAAATCATAAGGAAGTAGCAGTATGGTTAATTTTTGATCTAATTTTCTCAATATAGCAACCAAGAAAATAAAAATGGATAGTTTATAAAACTTAGAAATTCTGTCTTCAAGTTTGGATAAAAATTACTAAAATGAATTAAAAATCTAGAAAAATTTGTATGTACTATGAGAGAATACCTGGTAGCTTTCATATATAAAGAGCTATTTTTACATATTCAAAAGAAAATGACAAAAATGCAGAATGAGGAAAGTCATTCATGTAGGAAGAAATAAAAGTTAGCAACTTGTGATGTTAAATTTTTTGTTAAAACTTTAATTGGTATGTTGCTAATATACAAACATACCACTTAAACATGGTGCATACTTTTCAAAAATTAAAAAAGAAAATAAATTATAGTTTTGGCATGGTTAAACTGAAACTGTAACTATAATGTCTTGCTCTTAAGAACTCAAGCTGCTAGAACCTTTCTGGTAAGAAATATGATACCCAGTTTTAAAAACATAAAATTATACATATCTTTTTGAGCACTTAAATCTTATTCTAAAAATAAACATAAAATAACAGAATCTTCTTCATAGCTTTATCTATCATTATATAGATCAGCAATAAAATGTCCAGTCAGAAAGTTACAATGTATACATACAATTAAGTTTGAGATATACATTATATGTCATATGCCCTAAACCAAGGGAGGATACTCACAAAAGTATAAAATCTTTCATATACCTGTACTCATATCTCATATATACATCTTAAAAATGATGATGTAGATGAAAATGGAATCACAAATGCACCAAAATATTGGTTATTTTCCCAGAAATTTTGAAACCTGTTTCAAATTCTGAAAATGAAAAGCAAGGCTGCATATTTTTCACTATACACGGGATTGTGTTTAGCCAACGTGTCAAAATGCATAAAATTGTTTGCCTTACTTTGTGCTTACTATAATGTCAGTTTCATTGAGAATGTTGTTATTGTTTGAAATATTGACAAGTTAGTTTTCACCTTCAAGATGTATGTTTAACTCATTTAATTGAACAGTTTAAAGCCACTTGAAATGCTAAATTTGTAACCCAGTTTTCATGTCAAGTTCTGGTACAAGGTTTGTTATTGAGACCATAAAGGACTTGAGAACATGTTGCAAATTATAAAATCTTTTCCACACTTGACCTCCACTTAGCCACCTTGCTTCTGAGGAGTAAATGATGTTGCCACACTCAGCATCAATTTGAGGAATTCCTAAAATTGGTGATGATTCAATCCATTGGGCCTTATGAAATTTATAGTGTTGATGATGATTTTCATGACATTACTTTGTGCATAAATTTTCTTGATCTACTATGTAATGATGCTTCACCAAATGTGAGTTTTGGATAGTAATTGCATTGTCTTCTATTACTTTTAAAGTCCCTGTCTTTTACCTATCATCACCAGGGCATCATTAATCGTTATATCCAATATGTTGACAATGAACATAGAGAATCACTTGAACATATGTTTTACTGCTTCATATGAATCTCTTGATTCAGTTGTGTCTTAATGGCACTAAAGAAGCCATTTCTTCAGCGACATTATATTCATCATCAATACCTCTAATAAAATTGGCAAATTGAACCATATCTGTACATCATTTCTGTCTTCTATCTCCAAAACATAAAATTTAAAGTTAGCAGCTTTACTGTCCAAATTTATTTTAATAGATTTTCCAGTTTCTCAATTCACCTGGCTATAGTTTGTTGAGGCAAACTGATTTTAGAAATGCCTCTTTTTTCTTTTCCTTTTCTTTTTTTATTTGCAGTTTTGGCCGGGGGCTGAGCTTGAACATGCCACCCCCGATATATGGGGCTGGCGCCCTTCTCCTTGAGCTATAGGCGCTGCCGAAATGCCTCCTTTTTCTTTCAGGGCAAATTAAATCTGCCCTGCTTTCCCTACCTTGCTTAATAAGCTCACCATCAGTTTTTATTATTATTATTATTTTTGCTATTAAATATGCTACCATATAACTAGCTTTTACAATGGAATCCATCTGAGTTTTAACTTTTTGAAAAATAGTTTGTTCAGACAGACATTTTGTCAGTTCCACTATTTTGTCCTTATGACACTAACCTTCATAGGAATCAAATTTGGTGGCACATTTTTGTATATAATACTTTTTAAATTACAGCCTTTGAAAATTGACACAAATTCCTATGAATTAAGCAGAAGTGCCTTACTATTTGCCTTGACAAAAAAAAAAAAATAAGTCATCTGTCCACTTTCCATTGAGTAATCTTCCTTCATCTGTATTTTTTTGTTTTTAATTTTGAATGGTTCTGTTTTATTTTAAGATGTTGTAGAAGCCATGCTGGGGTTAAAAAATAATAATAGATGAGTAACTAGATTTACTTTTATTGTGAAAATTAATTGACAAGAAATAGAAAGCAAAGTCTGGGCCATTCCTCCTTCTGGCTGCCGGTGCAAGGCAAGGCCGAGGACCAGTTGTAAAATGTAACGGGTGATTGGGCAGCAACTGTGGCTCAAAGGAGTAGGGCGCCAGCCCCATATGTGAGAGGTGGCTGGTTCAAATCCAGCCCCGGCCAAAACTGCAAAAAAAAAAAAAAAAAAAAGTAATGGGTGATGTGTGAGGTGCCCCGAGGTGTGGAACTACCTTAATAATCAAATAAGAATGCTCACGGGACTTCGAAATATTAAGTGCCTATTGTTGCAAGGGTAGGTTGAAGTATTATTGATAATCACTGCCTCCCCAAGTCACCACAAGCACATGTGACATCTGATGGTGTCAATTCAACCATCTGCTCTTGGAAGACAACACCCTGGAAACTGCATGCTGCTAAACTCAAGCCAGGCATATGTGTAAACAGGGACAGCATACACCGGCTTATTTTACATGACATTGTGACACCACATTGTTGTCCACAGACTTCATGCTCAAGAACCTCACAGTTGAGTTCCACAAAAAAATTATTAAAAAACCTCATGTTTTAAGTAAGTATATGATTTTGTGTTGGGCTGAATCCATAGTCATCTTGGCCCACATTCGGCCTGCAGGCCATAGATTGGACAACCCAGGCTTCAAGTTTAACTGGTGAGAGTCAGGAGATGGCGTTTTATCTCATAGATACATTGCTTGCCCTTCTGCCTACAACAGACTGTTCCTGAGGTAGTACTTTCATATAAATTTTCTCAAAATTCCCTTAACCAAGAAACCAGCTGTGTTATTTTGAGAAAATATAAACATTGAAAAATGCACTGCCCTGTTTCTGTTTCCACTTTTTGACACATTTATTTTTCCCTTCATTATTGCTTCCCTAGAATTGAACAGTCATCCCCTAAACATGAGTACCTAAACTTTGCCTCAAATTATATTTTCTAGAGAACTCAAATTAAGACATTATGTTTCTGCAGTTGTCACAGGGCTATTACTGATATTTATTCTTTCATTCTCCATTAATCATTCCAAATTTCATTTCCCCTCAGCCAACACTGCAGGCAGTTGAGGCTGTTTTCACAATGAGGTAAATCAAAATACTGTATCTGAGGAATAGAATTCATTAGTGGCCATACCTGTATGAAGTTTATGTAGTCTCTGAGGTTTCTGGAGCCTTCTGAATAAATTTTACTCCTATATATGTCAGACAACAAGGCACCCTAAGGAAAAACTTGGGTTCTAAATATAATAAACCCTCCCGCAACATGTCTGTTTCCCATTGAGAATCAGGACCCATAAGCCCTGTTTGACATCTTTGTCCTGCAGCATGAAGAGCTTGAATTGAATAAAGGACAGCCTCAGACTCTAATCCCACACGGTAGGGTCCCTTGACTAACTTACCCTTGTGTTCTAAAACTTCTCCGCAGGTGCTAAGACAGACTTGCACAGCCAGAAGGTGAAAGAATGGGAAACACCTTTGAGGGTGTGGCTAGTTATGATTCATCTTCTATCCTTTAGTAATAGTGTCTTCCCCATCATCTCACAGACCTGCTGTTTTCTGTTCCCCAGTAGCCCAATATTATCAAGGAGGCAGAACGGTAGTACAGTCTTGGTGAGAAGATTAAAAAGATCTCAACTGACATAGAACCACTGAAGCAAGTTAAACAAGTTAGAATATAACCTCTATTAAATGAAACAAATCCTGATTTTTTTTTTTTTTGCTAATTTCTGGGGTAGAGGGGAGAAAACATATTTGAGATTAATAATTGCTAAGTCCAGTGTGGCGCCTGTGGCTCAAGGAGTAGGGCGCCGGCCCCATATTCCAGAGATGGCAGGTTCAAGCCTGGCCCTGGCCAAAACTGCAAAAAAAGAAAAAAAAAATTGCTAAATCCACAAAGATAGCATGTAAATATAATTTGATAATGAGTATAATATAAAATAATATCAGCAACTGAAATCACTGATTGAGTTCATGATAATCCACTCATTCTCCAAGTTCCACCTATGTTCTGCATGGGACAGTAGGTAGGCCAGGTCATTAGGAGGTGGAGTCCGTATCCCCATGTCTCTCACATTTATTAGAGGTACTAATCTCCAGGACCCACCCAGGCAAGGGATTTTACTATTACTTCATTTTTGTGAGAAGAAGGGGATGATCAAGATCTTCCAGTTGGCTCTTTCAATCATATTCCTTTAGAGTCAGTGGTTCTCAACCTTTCTAATCCCTCCTAATGCCGTGACCCTTTAATACAGTTCCTCATGTTGTGGGGACCCCCAAACACAAAATTATTTTCGTTGCTACTTCATAACTGTAATTTTGCTACCGTTATGAATCATAATGTAAATATCTGATATTCAGGATGTATTTTCATTGTTACAAAGGGGTTGCGACCCACAGATTTGAGAACTGCTGCTTTAGACCAAGGACAGAAAGTTACTATAAACAGTCTCTCAGTTGCTGATCATATTTATTCTCATTTTAGTTTAGGAACCAGGATAACAGCCACTTGTTGGGTTCAAAGAGTCACTTGGCCACAGGTATGGAATTATGTCATATCTCCAGTTATCACCTGATTTCAATAAGCTACCACTTGGACATCAAGTGTTGCTCTGGATTCCCAGTTATTACACAAATTATTAACATTGTAACAGTAATAATGTGAATAGCCCATGAAGTGTCTGGATTTCTGAATTTTCGATCCCATTAGAATTCAATGAATAAGGAAGAACTCATAGTTATGGATTTGATTTTACCACTCTTACCATAGAATTAATTAAAAGTGAGATCAAGAAAATCCAAACTTTAGTTTATAGTCATAATATGCAGAAAGGATTTTTAAAAAATCTTTTTAGCATATGTCATTTAAACAGAACAATCGGTTCTTAATGTTGATTTCTCAATTACCTCTCACAGTGGTGCATCTCTGGCCTCTAGCACTTGCTGCCTGGCCGTGGTAAATTTCTGAGTGGGACTTCCATCAGTGATGTTGAATTAAAAATAAATATCTCTCCACCTGAGCAAGAGTGAGATCCCATGTCCTCTAAAAAATAGAATAATTAGCCAGGCATTGTGGCAGGCACCTGTAGTCCCAGCTATGTGGGAGACTGAGGCAGGAAGACTCCTTGAACTCAGAAGTGTGAGACTGGCTGCTGTGAGCTGGGCTAAAGCCATGACACTCTAGCCAGGTGACATAGTGAGACTTTGTCTCCAAAAAAAAGGAAAAAGAAAAATATAATCTCACTTCTCAGAAATTTATAAATTAATTGAATTCGCATTTTATGCTTTTATACCAATTAGCAATTTATATGATAATAATCTGCTTATTACATGTATTAAATGCTTAAATGAAGAAAAAGCTGCCTTTAAATGTATTTGTGCTTGATAAGATGGTTTGTTCATGACCAAAGGGATAGGGCATGATTCTAAAATATTTCTACACTTAAAATTTCACTAGAAGGTAAAATTCATAATTTTAGCATAAAATACATATTTTTAATATCAGAAAAACTAAATTTTGTTGTGGATATAATGAATTTTTTTTTAGCTCAGATAAGAAATTTAACTTTTTGGAGCCCTACTTTATGAATCTTCAATTGGAAATAGAAATATCTTTCCAGGTCAACATTAAGATTTAAAAAGCACATAGCCAGAGCTTGGTATCCTTGTATTCTGCATTTGTCTCTAAGGGCATTGCACGGCTTAGCCGAAGTTCTCCCATGCCTTTCAACACTACTTTCCTGAAGAATCAGCATCCTTTCTTAGCTGCATGACTTTCTATCCAAAAAGGTAGCCATTATGCCGAGAACTTATTTCTGTGTAGCATTTGCAGTAATCATTACTGGGAAAAAAAAAAATCACCAATGCCAAATGGCAACAAGAACAAATATCCACAGACATGCCCATTCACAGATGATTATCTATGACTGCTTTTATATTTTGATGATGGATGTGAGTAGCTATGACAAAAACCCTATGACCCGGAAAGCCTAAAATATTTACCATCTAGCTCCTTGCAAAACCAAAACACAACAAACAAAAAAAACATTTATTGATCCTTGCTCTAATGGCAGTGTTAGAATGTATAATATTAAACTTTTTTTCTGATGAGTCCTTGAGATTATTATGGATGGTTTTGGAAGTAGCATGATTTGTCCTATGCCAAATAATCCACTAAGCTACAGCTCACTTATTTTTTTTTAAATAATTTTATTAAATCATAATAATGTACATTGGTGCAATCATAGGGCAGAATGTGCTTCATATACAATCAGAAATATTTTGATCGTACTGTTAGAGATAGCCTTCATGGCATTTTTTTGATCACTATATAAAGACATTGATACTCTACATTTAATAAGTTTCCC
>CAUYON010164939.1:0-11188 GCA_963573935.1 Arctocebus calabarensis | reverse complement strand
TAAAAATGTGTAAATATATTAATCAAGAATTGCCATTCAATTAGGGGAGACTGAAAGATGTTTCCACCAAACAACCAGTATGTTTTTATCTCTAAACTTCTGTATCATTTGTCTATTCAGAAAATATTTATTTATTTATTTATTTGGTTGCAGCCATCATTGTTGTTTGGTGGGCCCAGGCTGGATTTGAACCCGCCAGCTCAGGTGTATGTGGCTGGCGCCTTAGCTGCTTGAGCCACAGGCGCTGAGCCCAGAAAATATTTATTGAAAAAATATGTGTCAAGCACTATTCTAGGCTCTAGAGAGCACAGCAGTGTTCTGGATATTCATTGGTGCTTGAAAATCTCACATTTCACTGGCTCCAAAAATAATGACCATTTTATTATTATGCTTCGTAGTTTTTGGTTTTGACTGCGTAGGCTTACCTAAGTAGTTGTCTCTCGGGGTCTGTGATATAGTTGTGGCCAGACGGAAAGTGGGCCTGGAGTCATTGCAAAGTCTTCATCACTTGTTTGATAATTGATGCTTGTTGTTGCCTAGGACCTCAGCTAGGGCAATGAAACATGGCCGCTTTGTGTAGACTGGGTTCCTGACAGCCTGGGAGCCGAGTTCCAAGATTGAAAGGTCCTAGAGGACCAGAGGAAGCTTTTTATGCCTTTTATGGTTTAGCCTTGGAAACCAAATAGCATTGCTTCTGCCAGTTGTCATGGTCCATCCAAGATTGAAAGAAGAGAAGCATAGCCCCCTCTCCTCTCAATGGGAACAGTATCAATATCACATTCTAAAAAGACAATGTGAAAGGAGAGATCTTGTCTAGAAAATTCAATCTGCCATGACAAATTAACAAAAATACCAGGTCTCCAACCTCATACACACCAGGTCTAACAATTAAGTTTGTCAATTCTTCCTAGAAACAGTGCTACATACCTCTGTTAGGCAGCTAGCTAGACATGAGCAGGACAGATGACAGGTATACTTAGGCTATTCTGGACTGGTTTGGGTCAGGCTGACCTGGGCTATTATGAGAAAGAATCTGATTAAGATCTTGCAAGTGGGTTATTATCAAGACCTTGCTGGTGGGTTGTTTTAAGAACAGAGTTAATTAAGACCCTGGGAGACTTCCAAGAAGCAGCTGATACTCCTCAAGTTTATATAAAACCCAAAATTGTGCTCTTCCCTAATTGAATGGCAATTCTTGATCAATGTATTTGCAAATTTTTACAGCTCATTGCATATAAAAAATTTCAAGTTAGCAGTTCCCTTTAAATTTTTAAATACATATATAAATAAACAGAGCCTGCAGTCACTAGGACAGAGCCTGGCTTGGTATGTAGATTGTTAATAAATTTACTTTTTCTGGCTAAAACTTTACTTGCTCTCTTCAATTATTTGGGTGACTACTTTGAGCCACCTTGCCACTTTAATACCTCATTGCTGAATATCACTAAAGTCACCTTCAAAGTACTCCCCTTGGGGAGCTGTGCACCAATACCAGTACCTAGTTTACCCTTCAAAGCAATTTTGGAACTCTTTCTCTGGAATCAAAGCTGTCATAGTATACGTCTAAAAATTAAGTTTGCAAACTCATCCTAGAAAGGATGGCTTTGAAGGGTGGACTAGGCGCTGGCATTGATGCACAGCTTCCCCAGGAGAATACTTTGAAGGTCACCATAATGATATTAATGAGCTATGTAGGACTTTTTCTAGAACAAGTTCACAAACTTAATTGTCCAACCTTGTATGCTCAGAAGCCTGACAATAACCAAATCAAGAGACAAATGGAAAATATCAGATAGTAACTTCTATGAAAAATAATTAGGGAAAGGAAAGGGTATAGATGGTAGTGGGCACCATCCTGTTTATAGAGAAGCCACAGAAGGCTTCTCTGAGCAGATATTCTGGAAGAACTAATCAATTGAGCCATGCAGATAATGGGGCAAGAACACTCTAGAGCAGTGGTTCTCAATCTTCCTAATGCCACGGCCCTTTAATACAGTTTCTGTGGGTCACGACCCACAGGTTGAGAACCTCTGCTCTAGAGAGTGGTTCACGTAATCAGGGAATGACCAGGAAGCCAGTGTAGTTAGAGCCGTGACAAGAAGACATTGAGGTTGCTGGAGGCCAAATTTGCAAGACCCTTAGACATGGAAAGAACCACAGACTATTCTGAGTGAGATGGGAGTCACTGAACAGTTTTTAGTAGGAAATAACAAAATTAGTTCATGTTTCTTTTTCCTTTTTTTTTTTTTTTTTGCAGTTTTGGCCAGAGCCAGGCTTGAACATGCCAGATATATGGGGCCAGCACCCTACTCCTTGAGCCACATGCGCCATCCAAAATTAGTTCATCTTTTTTTTTTATTAAATCATAGCTGCGTACATTAATGCAATGAAGAAGTACAATGTGCTGGTTTCATATACAATCTGAAATACTTTCATCAAACTGGTTAACATAGCCTTCATGGCATTTTCTTAGTTATTGTGTTAAGACATTTATATTCTGCATTTAGTAAGTTTCGCCTATACCCTTCTAAGATGCACTGTAGGTGTGCTCCCACCAATTACACTCCCTCCACCCCAACCTCCCGCCTCCCCTCCTCTCCCTTACCCCTTTCCCCATATTCTTGTACTATAATTGGATTATAGCCTTCATATGAAAATAATAGATTAGTTTCACAGTAGGGCTGAGTACAATGGATACTTTTTCTTCCATTCTTGAGATACTTTGCTAAGAAGAATATGTTCCAGCTCCATCCATGTAAACATGAAAGAGGTAAAGTCTCCATCTTTCTTTAAGGCTGCGTAATATTCCATGGTGTACATATACCACATTTTATTAATCCATTCGTGGATCAATGGGCACTTGGGTTTCTTCTATGACTTAGCAATTATGAATTGGGCTGCAATAAACATTCTGATACAAATATCTTTGTTATAATGTGATTTTTGGTCTTCTGGATATATAACTAGTAGTGGAATTATAGAATCAAATGGCAGATCTATTTTTAGATCTCTAAGTATTCTCCAAATATCTTTCCAAAAAGAACGTTTTAGTTTGCATTCCCACCAGCAATGTAGAAGTGTTCCCTTTTCTCCACATCCACGCCAACATCTCTGGTTTGGGGATTTTGTGATGTAAGCTAATCTTGCTGGGGTTAGATGATATCTCAAAGTAGTTTTGATTTGCATTTCTCTGATGATTAAGGATGATGAGCATTTTTTCATGTGTCTGTAGGCCGTGCGCCTGCCTTCTTCAGAGACGTTTCTCTTCAGGTCCCTTGCCCACCCTGAGATGGGATCGCTTGTTCTTTTCTTGCTAACACATTTGAGTTCTCCATGTATTCTGGTTATTAAACCTTTGTCAGAGGCATAACCAATTAGTTCATCTTTTAACAGGATCTCCAGCACAGTATGGAAAATAAAAGCACAGCAGTCAGACATAGGGTGAAAGTGGGAGACTGATTTAGAAACTCTTGAAATAACCCAAGTGTGAGATGATGGTACATTGAACAAAGTATTAGCAATGGAGGTGATAAGAAGCCGTCCAGTTCTGATGTTAAAAATATTTAATTTCATTTTTTTAGCATTCAGATATTAAGCCATGTTTATGGATTTAAATATTAAAATCTGAGCTTAAATAATAGATGTTAAGGATAAAAATTCATCAATTATTATTGGGCTGCATATCAAAAGCAGGATTTGGGGGTTTGTTGATGTTGTTGTTTGTTTCTTGAGACAGAGTCTCACTGTGTCACCCTCAGTAGAGTGCCGTGACGTCACAGCTCAAACACAGAAACCTCAAACTCCTGGGCTTAAGCCATTCTCTTGCCTCAGCCTCCCAAGTCCCTGGGACCACAGGCACCTACCACAATGCCTGGCTAATTTTTTGTTGCAATTGTCATTGTTGTTTAGCTGGCCCGGGCTGGGTTCGAACCTGCAAGCCTGACTGTATGTGGCCGGTGCCCTACCCACTGAGCTACAGGTGCTGCCAAAAGCAGAGTTTTTTAATATAGCATTATGGGTTGTCTTTAAAACACTTTGGAAAACATTTCCTTCAACAACTTTAATACTTTTCCCTCCTATGACAGTCTAGACCACATAACAAAAGTGAAATGCAAATTTAAAATATTATGATTTAGGCTAAAGAACCACTTGAATGAAATAGCCAGGCAATTGAAGAAGTGTTTTAGGGATTCATACAACCAGATAATTCCCACAAATTTTCATGTCCCTTTACATATGCAGATAACAGTAGCAGCTGAGGTGAGAACTCCCACTAAGAAAAATGTCACCCCTGTGAGGGAAGTGGTTTCTTGGAGGACAAGAAAGTAAATCACTCTGCAAGCCACTGGGTGCCCTAAAGGAGGTCATTCCCTCCCACATATCAGATCTCTCCCTTCCCAGGGAGTTTTACGTTCATGCCGGCTCATTGACCACACAGCCAGGATGGTTAGGCTGCTCTTAATAGATTATGGGTTATTTCCTTATTATGTTTGCTAAATGGTGGTGCATCTAATCATTTTTATCATGTAGGGAAATTTCATGAGCTCTCTCTGGTCCAGCCAAATCCCAAAACAGGATTCCCCCATCTATTCCCTTATGCCATAACTGAGTGTTCGCTGAACCAATTAGAGAATGCATAATAAGCCAATTAGTTGTTCCTTGCTTTTCTTAATGAGTGTAAAATGTGTGCCTGCTCAAATTACAGCTCATTTGACAAGATTCTTTGCTGTGCCACTACTACTACAACTTGGAGTTATTTCATTTCTTTCATTTCTTAACGTCATCCGTCACTATATCGGATCATCTCCTGTGAGCTTCCATAGGAATTAAGCTTGTCCTTACAGGATAACCATTCACCCTGCCAAATCCAACATCCCGACCAGCTACCTGAATTGCAGCAATATGGCCCCTTAGCAAAGCTAAACCACATCCTGAAGATGAAGCACTTCTCTGAGGAATCAGCTGGCACTTTGCATATAGTGGCTTTGTATCCCATATTTCCAAAATTTATACCATTGTCTTGCTGTCACCAGGGGTTAATCAGTACTTTTTGTCAGGCTTTTTAAATTTTTTTTGTCATGATCTATCCACCAAGGTCAAGTGTGAAAAATGAGCCAAATTCATCTAAGAACACAAATCCTGGCCACGGATTATGGAGAAAAAAAAGAAATTCTTGGGTTTTTATAAGACAGCCAGCTCTAGTATCAAAAGAGAGAACAACCACCCAAAAAAAAAAAAAAAGAGTCAGAAAATTTTGTAACTTTGTCAACATTTATTTTCACCAAACAACTCATTAAATCACTATAAAAGTCAACGCATATGGTCGGATATGACAGTTTAAATTCTAGAAAGAGTTATAAGTCAAGTTAAACTCATAATACCTAATGTAGTCTGGTGTCTCACCCATGAATTATAACATTTTTATTACATCTCATCTGCAAATTACCAACTTGTTCCCTGACCTGCCAATCTCTTGATTAAATGGGGTACTGTTAGGCGTTGTGAAAATATATCGTGGTAAAGGATAACTCCATCATTTTTCTCAGTTATTTCTATATCCTTATTTAAAGCTTTATCACCAGAGCAGCTGGTCCAAACTGAATTGTTGATTTAGCAAAGTGATAGCAGAAGTGAGGAAGCAGGAAAAAAAAAAAGGAAAAAAGGCCAGTGTTCCATAACATTAGCTTCCCCGGGTCTCGTCACATCTTTCTCTAATATTTGTGTATTTTCAGTACTTTCAGTGCCCATTTTGGTCACTTAGTTCCTTCTTGTTCAAGTTATTCTTGCTTTACAGGTTTTATTCCCAAGGGCCAAACTGAAGGGTATTTTATTGTGTCCTATACTGATAATGAGGCAGTAACTTGTATCCATCAAGTTTCCCCATGAAATGGTTTAATGTCTTGAATCAGTGCCAATAGGTCAGTTAAGGAAGTGAATTAAGTAGACATCATTTCATAGTGATCAGAGAGCCACGCCGCAATGGGCCTTATAAAGAACTTACTTAAAAATTAGCTTCTCTTAGGAACTTAGTTTCTAAAACTAAAGGACACATTCACATTTCAAAATCTGTAGAAAGAAGTACCCACATTGATCAATTTTAATAATTGTCCTTTTATTTTTGTTGTTTTATTAAATCATAACTGTGTGCATTAATGCCATTATGGGGTACAATGCTGGTTTTATGTATAATTTGAAATACTTTCATCAAACTTGTTAACATAGCCTTCACTGCATTTATTTTTGTTTTGATTCATATGTTTAATCTACTGTTTTCTAGTTCCAAAGTAATACATCATCATTATAGAAAATTTGGAAGATAAAAAGTCCTGAAAAGAGAAAATAATCAACAATCTCAACACCCAAAGACATGGCATGGAAACATTTTATAGCCTTCATCAGAAATTCTGATTTGTGGCTCGGCACCTGTGGCTCAACGGGCTAAGGCGCCAGCCACGTACACCTGAGCTGGAGGGTTCGAATCCGGGCCCGCCAAACAACAATGATGGCTGCAACCAAAAAATGGCCGGACATTGTGGTGGGGGCCTGTAATTCCAGCTACTTGGAAGGCGGAGACAGGAGATTCACTTGAGCCGAGGAATTGGAGGTTGCTATGAGCTGTAGATGCCACAGCACTCTATCCAGGGTGACAGCTTGAGGCTCTGTCTCAAAAAAAAAAGAAATTCTGATTTGTGTTTTTTCACATAGTAAAAGAAAAAAATTATTGCATTACTAGCAGAATTTTTCTCAAAGAAAAAATCCTCTTTGTTTGGGGACACACCTAAGTGGACGTGTTTGATGATAAACTTGAAGCCTGCAAGGTTTGACTTGAATTATCTAAAACAAGGCAAAGGACTATCAAGATGACTCAGCCTCAGAAATAGACAGGAAGCATAATCTAGACAGACAGGAAGAGTGAAGGGAAGAAAGTGTACCTCCAGCACGGCATGTTAGAAGTCTAGCATCTAAGTGGAAGAGCAAAACCTGTCTGACACTTAGAATGGGAGCGTCTGTTATGGCTTTTCTTTGTAATTCTTATGGGTACCTAATAGTTGTATATCTTTGTAGAGTTTGTGTGAAGTTTTGATACAGGCATACAGTATAAATTAATCCAATCACGTTAGGCTTTACATCTTTTGTGCTGATCTGGATGGAGTTAAAATACATTCTTCTTAGTAAATTATCACAAGAATGGAAAGGCAAGTATCCAATGTACTTAATACTAATATGAAGCCAGTAGGAAATCTAACACATACCTACACAAGAGGAAAACTCAATTCAATTCAAGTCGGGGGTGAGGGGAAGAAGGGAAGGGGAAAAGGGAGGAGGATTGGTGTGCTTCCACTTACTGGGCACAAGGTAAGGGTATGTGGCACACCTCTTGGGACCGAGACACAACTACAACAGGAACTCTAACAAATGCAAACATTGTAACCTAATTGTTTATACCCTCACATTAATCTGAAAAAAATCACTTTAGGCATTTATTATTTCATGTTCCAGGATATTAGTTATCTTAAAGTATACCCTAATTGTTGATTATAATCACTTTGCTATGCTCGGAAATATTATTCATTTTCTCTGAACTACATTTTTGCTCCCTTTAACCATTCCCCAGTTTATTACCCTCCTACCAGCTACTTTTCCCAGCCTCTGGTAACCACCATTCTACTTCTGGCTGTGAATTCCTATTTGGGCTTCATTCTTGATTTCCAGTCTGCATTTTGCCCTCTTGGATAAAGTCTCTTTTCCTAAATGATATTCTTCAGAATTTGCTCTTATCCAATGTATTTTCTCTCCAAAGTCTCACCAATTTAGGATGCTGTGTGTTACAGACTTTACTGAAGATTTGGGGGTTGGGTTGACCTGGAAGGTCAGAGTTGTGGTCATTGGTTCTATTAAAAGCCTATTAGAATAAAGAGGGGGGAAGAGTAAGATGGGCGAATAGAAACCTCCAGTGGTCATCTCTCTGCATGAACACAAAATTCAATAATTATCCGTGTAAGCAAACACCTTCAAAGAACCAATAACAAGGCAGACAATAATGCTATGTGTATTTAACTTTATATCAAGGAGAGAGCCACTGAAGAGGGTAGAAAAGAGTCTTGCACTACCTATGCCACACCTTTCCCATTCCCCAGCAGGGCCACCAGTATACCCTGTTGACTAAAGAGACCTCAGACTTTGAATAAACATCAGAGGAAGCCAGACAATAGTCACCAAAGGCTTTAGGTGAGACCAGACTGGCTTCAGGTATGAACTGTGGGGTTTCAAGTGTGACCTGCTGCTGGTAGATATGAGGACATGCCCACTTCACTCCTTGCCCAATTCCAGCAGCCCAGCACAGAGAATGAGGGACAAAAGTGAGAGACCTTGTGTGGTAATCTAGACAATTCTCTGCTCTCTTACCCAAATCCACCAGGCATCATACCACAAGGAATCTGCAAGAGTTTGTCCTAAGACATGGCTTAGGACACTCCTAGTGCTGATATGGTTGTAGGGACCAAAGACTTAGATCCGATTTCTCAATTCCCCTTGAATATCTGGAGTGCCTTTTCAAGAAGGACAGGTTCAAACAAATCTGGACTAGGACAATTAAAATAAATATTAAACTCTTCAATGCCCAGTCATTGGTAAATATCCACAAGCATCAAGAACATCCAGGAGAACATGATCTCACCAAATAAACTAAATAAGGTACTAGTGACCAATTCTGCTGTGATGGAGGCATGTATCTTTCAGACAAGGCATTCAAAATAGCTATCTTAAAGAAGCCCAATGAACTGCAAGACAACAAAGAGAAAGAATTCAGGAATCAATCAGAGAAATTTAACAAAGATTGAAATAAAAAAAAAAAATCAAGCAGAAATTCTGGAGCTGAAGAATTCAATTGACAAACTAAGAAATGCATCAGAGTCTCTCAACATAAGAACTGACAAAGCAGAGAAAGAATTAGATCAAAGATAGGATATTTAAAACTATACAGCCAGAAGATAAAAAAGAATAAAGCATACAAGATATAGAAGATAGTCTCAAAAGGTAAATCTGTTAGCCTTAAAGAAAAGGTAGAGAAAGGGCTTGGGATAGAAAGTTTATTCAAAGAAATAATAATGGAGGATTTTCCAAATCTGGAGAAAGATATTAATATTCAGATACAAGAAAGTCATAGAAGTCCACGCAGATTTAAAGAAAGCAAGAAAAAAATCCATATAAAAGAGCTCCAATATGTCTGGCAGCAGACTTCTCAGTGGAAACTTTATAGGTCAGGAGAGAGTGGCATGACATATTCAAAGTCCTGAAGGAAAACCTTAACTCTATAATATATCCTGCAAAAATATCCTTCAAACATGAAAGAGAAATACTTTCCCAGACAAATAAAAGTTGAGGTATTTTGTTGATATTAGACCTTTCAGAAATACTGAAAGGAGCTCCTCAATCATACATACCCTATATTAATCCAAAACTTTAAAAAAGTATTATATTAGAAAGATCAGTTTTATCTCATTAGAGCAATGAAATATTGGTAATATTTTTACTATGCTATAAGGAATACAGAGAAGGTTGCTATAATAATCCAAGTTCAAGGTGATGAGAAATATGACTGAATAGGCTCAGCCGTGCCATCTTTGTATGTGAAAAGGACTATATTTACTAGGCACCAGAACAAGTACACAAAGGAACAGAAATTTAAGTAAATTTCTATTCTATTTTATTGTCTAAAATTCCAAGGAATTAAGATGAATGAGCCACATGGTGTAGGGTGGAGTGGGGAGAAGAGGGAAATAGTGGGAGTTGTATGGAATAAACAGCTTAAGAAAAAATGCAAAAAAAAAAAAAAAACAACCCCGTGTATTGGTTTCCTATTTCTTTTGTAACAAATAGTCACATACTTAGTGGCTGAAACAACACAAATTTATTATTGCATGGTTCTGTAAGTCTGATGTCCAAAATAGGCCTCTGAGCTAAAATCAAGGTGCAGGCAGAACTGTGTTCCCACTGGATGCTTCAGAGAAGAACTATTGTCTTCCAGCTTCTAGAAGTTGCTCACATTTCTTGGCTGTGGCCCCTTCATCTTCAAGGCAACAATGTAGTATTTCCTAATTTCTTTCTCACTGTTACTCTTCTCCCTCTTCTAAGGACCCTGTGATTACACTGAGCCCACCTAGATTATCCAGGATAATCTTCCATCTCAATATCTTTAATTTAATCACTCTACAAAATCCTTTTTGCCATGAGTCAACATATTCACAGGGTGTAGGGATTAGGATGTAGGGATCTCGGGGATCCACTATTCCATCTTACGATACCCAGTGCTATTTCCTCCCATTGCTGGGAAGAATCAAGGGCGAACACTACACTGCTAACCAGATAAATGTGGCCAGTTTCCTGACAGAATGTCATTAACTACTAACCAGTCATTTTACCAATCTTTTACTACAAACTCTTCCAAATATAACTGCAACTGCCAAGAGATTAAAGGACGAGAGAATGGCCTTTTCATTTCAGGCACTTCTGAAGTTCAAGTATTCAAATACCAGCCTATTTTTCCTAATGTTCTCAGCTATTTCATGCAGCCAAATTTCATTAAAAGAAAGTAAAACTAATGATTCTCTCATACTCTGATTTTTGGCTCTCTGAAAGCAGCAAATAAGATGGACAAATATAAATATAATTTAGAAGAACAAATCAGGAGGTATCACATTACCAGACTTCAAGCTATACTATAAATCTATAGTGATCAAAACAGCATGGTTCAATGTAAGCATTTCACATTGTATATTGAAGCATAAACCCCATAAATGCATCAATGTACAAAGTTATGATTTAATAAAAAAAAAAAATTTAAAAGAAATTTAAAAATAAATACAAAAACAGAGCAGTAGATTTACGAAACAGAGTAGAGAACCAAGAGATGAACCCTGCTACTTATCACCATTTGATCTTTGACAAGCCTATCAAAAATATACAGTGGGGGAAAGACGCTCTATTTAACAAATGGTGGGAAAACTGGATGGCAACCTGTAGAAGACTGAAACTGGACCCCCACCTCTCACCATTAACAAAAATTGATTCTCACTGGATAAAAGATTTAAACTTAAGACATGAAACTATAAAAGTACTAGAAGAGAGTGCAGGGAAAACACTTGAAGAAATTGGCCTGGGAGAATATTTTATGAGGAGGACCCCCCCC
>CAUYON010164937.1:0-21341 GCA_963573935.1 Arctocebus calabarensis | reverse complement strand
CAAGGGGCAGAGAAAGAGACCATGTGCCACTGTTCTTCCTTGGCGGTGAGGCCTTTGTCTGTTGTGTGGATCCGAGCATTCACCAATCAGACGCTGGTTCTGGTTTTTTCCAATTACTTTTAATTGAGCCTCCAGTGGGTGCAGGGCACCATACCTTGTCTGAGAGATCTGAGTGGAGTGTTGGCTTTTCCATAACTTTAAGGGGAAAAAAAAATCATTAGGCTTTCCCTTTATGTCCGTGAGACCAAAAATACTTCTTATAACCTTACCTCTGTTCATGGCTTCCGTTATCTAACATTTAGCAGTATTGGAGAGGCCACAGCTAAGCGATGGAGGTGCTAAATTAACTCATGGCCTAGGTTAGTTCATTCTTTAATTTCTTCACCAAATTATTGACCTAGAGCGTAACCAAAGACCTCATCCATTCACTCCAGGCAGGTTTGGGGAATTGGAGTCTGTTGGTAGAGTTGGGAGGGGGGTGTACAGGGAATAGAGAATGGGAAAGGGAGAAGGAAGACAGGGAAAGGCATGAAGTTCTACACCTCAGCCAGTTGCTGCTTTTTTCTGAACTGAAGTCCAGCAGGCAGACTTTCTAGTTTCTTCTCCCTGGTGCCACTCTGGGTCACACGACCTTGGTCACCTGGAGTATGCCCAGAGCTCCCCAGGATATTAGTCCCAGGCTTCCTATGGGTGGATTTGATGCTAGTAAAGAACAGCCTGACTTGATACCCACAGGTTGTCAGCTGGGCCAGACTGAGACCTGCCCCACCTCCTGTGACAGTAAGGTCACAAAGACAGGATAGAGGAAATTTTTACTGGGGGTCAGTGCATGCAAAAGAAGTGTCCTCTTTATGAAAAGATTTTCAAGTGGATATATACTGAAAAAAATGTTGCTTATGAAATATACTTTTTGTAAATAATATTTAATTTTTAAAATAATATATTTGGTGCTGTTTTCTCAGATCCCCTGAGAGTAATTTTTATTTTCATTTAAAATAATGTGGTTTCCTATGCATTTCTTGAAGTGTATTTTAAGGGAAACAGTGATCACCAATATACTTTTTTTTTTTAAAGATCTTTATCACTTTAACCTGAATCAAGACTTTAAAGCAATGCTTATCTTCATTTTTCCCAGGGGAACAGACTCTGCACTACATTAAGAGGTTGAGAATTGAAATATTTTCTTGCACTTGCATTGGCTGGAAAAGAAATAAAACCAAGTTAATTTCATAGTTAAAAAAAGATTTATGTATCTTTTGTTTTCCTTTAAAATGATCACTGATCTAGACATATTTAGAAATAGTCAGATTTATCAGTTTTGCTTTTATAAATTATGGATTTGTTACAATATTTTTTAAGGTTTGTTGTTTATTAACTTAAGTCCAGTGCCCATTTGTAATTTGTTTTGCTGTGAATGTTAATAGTGGCATCAAATTTTATTTTTTATTTTCCTGCTAGTTGTTCGGTATGACTAGGTGTATAATGCTCTCCTTTTTTTCTTTGGTAGTTTAAAATCTCAGTAAGCACACATCATTTTAATTTTTGTTACTTCATAGTAAATTTTAACGTGCTAATATTTTCAGTTCCAGTAATAGTCTATCATTTTTTACAGAATTTTTCTGACAGTTTTTGAATGTTAATTTTGCATATAATAAAATGTTAGAAACAGCTTGACTATGTCTCAAATTTATAAATTTATATTTTGGTATGTTACTGGAATCAGATTAAATTAAAAATAATTTTAAAATCATGTTTATTCGTATGTACTATATTTTACATATTATTCAAATAGAAATTCTGCCTTTTTACCTACCACAATAATCTCACTTTCAGTTGCTTTCGTCTATCTCCTCATCATTTTTCTTCAATATTTTTCTTTACCTTTATTTTATAAAATTACATATATGTACATTTTGACTCTGATTATTCTCTTTCAGCTCAGTTCTTAGAAAACCTCTTGCTTATATTGCCTCTTTCTCAGCAACCTGGCAGGGATCATATCTATATTTTGAATCAAAAATCTTTATATTCAAGACTACACTTTCAGGGATCATTTCTTTAGTCTGTTATCCCAAATTTTTATCTTCATATTATCCAATGTATACAGCCCTACTATGAAGCTAATTTATAACTCCCATATGAAGGCTGTAACCCAATTATAGCACAAGAAGATGGGGAAAGGGGTAAGGGAGGGAAAGGAAGGGGGAGGGTGGGTGGAGAGAGGGTAAATGGTGGGATCACACTTATGGTGCATCTTAGAAGGGACAGGTGAAACATACTAAATGCAGAACACAAGTGTTTTCACACAATAAATGAGAAAATCCCATGAAGGTTATGTTAAACAGTTGGATGGAAATATTTCAGATTGTATATGAAGCCCGCACACTATACCCCATGATTGCACTAATGTACACAGCTATGATTTAATAAAAAAAAAAAGCTGGTATGTCCATGATATGTCCTATTGCTAACTCAACTTCAAACAGAACAGAAGTTAATTTGTAGGTCAGTACCACTTTTTAATGAATTTTTGTTTTGAATATTGCTGAATTTTTAATGTTTTATTTTCCACACGAAAACCTTTTCCCTCTTTTCAACTAATTATACCTTATTATAAAGTATATATTTGTAAGCAAAATTTAAAGCATGCCTTTTTCTCTCTTCTTGATTTCTCCAGAATTTTAAAAGTATTTGTAACTTAATCTATCGCAATACAATTATTTGTATAAGTTCAATAAGAATCTGTTTTCTTCTATACCAGGACACAAGGACAGACACAGGTTATTTTTCCAAGGCTTTGATTGGAATGGCATATTTTCAGAGGTTCCCAGACTATGTTAAGGAATTAAGGTTGATTTTATAAGGCCAATAAAAAGCCCTTGGAAAAACTGGCCAGGTACCTAAACAACAGTATATCCTACTCTGTGGTAAATTAAGAATGTCACTCTATGACAGGTCCAGAACCCCCAAAGTTACTTTGGGACCTTGAGAGAGAGAGATTTTCCCAATTCACACAGATATCTAATGGCATAGATACATTCTTGGTTTGACTTGAAAGGCTTACAAGTCTAACCTGAGATTCCTTATGAAAAAGTTCCATCCAAGACGATTTAAAAAGAAAGAGAAGCCTCTCTGGCTAATAATTATTCTTACGGCACTTTATGCGAAATAATCAGGCCAAGTATGATGAGTGTGAAGTCTGTTTTTGCAAGTAAATTGATCCTACTAAGATTCATTTTTAATAAAATGGGAAACTGGAGAGAGGAAAAAGAAAACATAATCCATTGTTTTTAAGTTTTTGGCTTTTGCCTATAATTTGGACTGAATCTTGAATTTTTTCCTGCCTACAAGTCTCCAGACAACATTTTCATTTTTTTCTCATTTTTCTGATGTGGACTCAATGAAATCACCACTATCTTTCCTGAGACTCTGCAGATAACACCTTGGGGCATACAAGTTGCAAGTGAAAAAAAAAATCTGTCAGATTTCCAACATCTACTTCCACTTTAACTGAAGATCCTTTGAGTTTTACATCTGGCCACTCAGTTAAACATGAATGGTTCCAAATATTAACTGTTGGTTTTCTTGTCTGAACTCATCTGCAGTACCAGAGCCTGTAATGAGACACAGCTGTTTACATTGATCAGCTCACAGCACTGACTTACCAAAAATATGATATATTTAAATTTGCTCCAGTGTAGGTTTTTCTCCCCATTTCTTAGTCCTAAGATAACAGTTTGGCTTTTAATATGTAAAATCTTTTAATTTTAAAGAGGGGGATGAAAGAAATGAGAAATATTTTACCCCCCAAAATATATTTCTTTGACATATTTTGGGTGGCTGCCACAGAAATAACACTGGAATAACACTGGAATAACTCTCTCTTGTGTGAATGGTTGGGGACAGATGTACATCTGTAAAGCGTTTCCATTAATATAGTCAGGTATTTCCATTTCTGAGCTAGAAAAGATTGACTGGGAGTCTCCACTTCCTTCCCCACAGATGTCTTAAGCTAGGGTTGCCAGGAAGATACTGGAACACCGGGTAGCAAATATTGCTGGGAATATTAGTTCCTCTGGACAGTGTATGTGCCAACAGAAGTATGATTAAAAATCTGCCTGTGACTTCTGATCACAAAAGAACCTGCAAAGAGCCTTAGGGCTCAACAAAGATCCTTTAACTTTCAGATAGCGCTAGATTTCCAGTTTGCTAAACAAGGGGGAGTCTGTGCAGTAATGGTATGTCAATCAGGTTGATAAAAATATCTCAGATTGCATGTGAAGCCCCCACACTGTACCCCATGATTGAACTAATGTACACAGCTATGATTCAATTAAAAAAAAATAAAAAATAAAATAAATACCTCAGTGGGCAAAACTTGTGGCTCGGTGGGTAGGGTGCCGATCCCATATACCGAGGGTGGCAGGTTCAAACCCGGTCCTGGCCAAACTGCAACAAAAAAATAGCTGGGCGTTCTGGCTGCTCCTGTAGTCCCAGCTACTCCAGAGGCTGAGGCAAGAAAATCGCCTAAGCCTAGGAGATGGAGGTTGCTGTGAGCTATGATGCCATTGCACTCTACCAAGGGCAACAAAGTGACACTCTTTCTCTACAATAAATAAATAAATACCTCGGGAAAAGTGGAAACCCAAATAGAAGAAAATTTCCCAACAAGCTATGTGGCTACAGCAAGGTTCTACTACTGACCCCATGCCTGATTCGTTGGGGGTGTTGAAGCCCTTGGATTCTCCAGGACTTCAGATTAGTTCTGCAGGAACTCCTAAAGCTGGGACTCTCACTACACATATTAGGGCTCCTTATCTATCTTATAGTCTGCTGTTTACTTGAGCACTGTACTAAAGGTGTAAATGAAAGTAGTAATGTTGTCATGCAAACCTTAGGTCTGCAACTCCCCACCCTTGAATAGTTGAAGACAACTGCAAAATGGTTTCATTCCTTTTATCTTGGCTCAATCCCAATTATGCCCCTTGTTAGCAGGAAAAGCCAAATGTGTGATCTGACTTTTTCCATCTCATTGGCCCACACCTCAAGAACGAGGTTAGATGAAGCTCAGGAAGTAGGGAGTAGGATTGAAACCGCCCTTTATGAAATTAATAAAAGGCCACAACGTGGGAACTGCGGTAGGGAAAAAATATATTTTATGTACATATACATATATATAAATACATGTGTGTAGATATATATGTGTGTGTGTTGCTTTCTGTAATTGCTTACTACTCTTGAGTCATATAACTGATGACCATAAAGATTCCTAGCTTTCTTCATTCGTCTTATAACATTACCCTCGTGATGAAAGCTAAGGCTAGTTTGTAAGATACCTCCCAGGCCCTGCTTCTGGTGGAACGGTTGATCCACTCAAACCAGTGGACTGGTATTGGGATGCCAACTGACTCATCAAAGAAGACAATTTCTACACCTCCGGGGTTCCACTAGGAACCCATCCCATTACCAGACTAAATTGCCTCGCCTTTGGCCTGCCAAACTATGTTTAAAAACCCCTTTTTCCAAATTTTGTGGGAGTTGGATTTGAGAACTTCCAACTGCTAGCATGGTATTAAGACTCTTCTCTGCTGTGACCGTCTCAGTGTATCGGCTTCCTCTTGAGCAATTGGCAATGAACCCGATTGGCCAGAAATATGTTTAGGCATTAGTGTGTGATCCAGACAAGCTACGATTTCTATTTTATTTTTCTTCCTTAGAAACGTGTAGGATTTTAGTTCAGTGAACAAGACATATCTTTTCCTAATGTCAGTTCTAACCGAAGTGGTCTGAGACTGGGAAAGGAGTTGGGTTCCCCGGTTCAATCTCAGCAGCTAGCTGCTCGATCCTAAAAGGGAGTGCCGACAAATGAGAAATTGAGTACGGAGTTCTAGGCCGCCAATCCTTATAGAACAGAGCTTTTTAACAGCCAGACGAAGTAGAGATTTTTTAGATCGTCTCTAAACTGTGTGGCACGTAGACTTATGGGAAATAGAGTCCTGGTAAGGGTCTCGGGGCCGGAGGCGGGCCCTGGGAGTCAGACTTCCGGTGCTCTCCTGCGCAAGTGTATCTTACCCTGTGTGCGTGTTCACGCATGTGTATCGCAGCGCTCTGCTCTCTCTTCCGGCGCTTTTCCAGGTTGCCTATTGCCCTACTTGCCAGGCTTTGGCCTCTGGTGGGCGAGATCCTGGAGCCTACGGGGCTGAGCGCCGACGGGCTGGGGGGACTACCAGGCGGTCGCGAGGCTTTGCGGAGGCTCAAGCGGGGACTTTCGAGAGGTCGGGCGGGCTGTGGCGGCGGCGGCGGGAACCGGGACCGGCCTGTCTGCATCCTAGGCTGCTCGGCCGAAGCTCCGCGGGACGGTGAGTCCCAAGGAAGGCAGTTTTAAGTAGCAGGAGGGACGCCCCATCTGAATTTGTGCAGTAGGACCAGACCCAGATCCTCGGAAATAGAAAGGCCTTGGTGAGGCGGGAAGGAAGAGACTTTGGGAGCTGAAGTGCGCCGGCGAGATCAGCTCTCTGCCCCGACCTCTCGGGGAGCCGTGGGGCAGAGGCCGCTGGGTCTTGGGCGGAGTAGGTCGGGAATTTGCGGACTCGGAGTGAGCTGAGCGTGGGTAAAGTGATAACTTGCCGAGGACGTGAGCGTGTGGGCAGGGGCGGGTGTCTTTCCAGGGCTTCCAGGAGAGACGAATGGTTGGGTTTGAGGGTAGGGGCAGGCTGCACCGGAGTAGGCTCTCTAAGGCAAGGTCAGTGAATACGGGGTTCACCGTGGAGAGGGGCGTGTCACTGGCCTCAGCTTGGGGGGGTTTTCTCTCCACTTATTTCCTCCGCACCCCTAAACACCCCTTCCTTTCTCTCTCACCGCACCAGATTGCAAACGTGTTTCTACTAAAAGTCTATCCACATCTCTTGTTTTTGCTCAGGTCTGCCCCTGTGAAATCGTATAACGAATGTAGTGCAGGGGAAGTCTGCAAGGATTCTCTCTTGCTGGCACAGTTGCTAGAGGAAGAGATTGGGCCTTAGCAGATAGGTGACTTGACCATGGTCACTGGCTTTGTGGATAGGATTGATTGCTTACGGTAGAATTCAGGAGATTACTCTCCCAGGCCAGTCTTCTGTCCTCCCTGTCCCAGATGTCTTAAAAAAGATTATCTGCAGCTGTAAACAGGTTTTGTCAGGTAACTACACTTTATACACATTGATCCCATTTTTAAGATTCAGATTTTCAATTTCTGTGGCTTCTTTGATTTTGAATAATTTAAAGAGACAATAAGAAAATATTGAGCAGTTTAATGAGAATTTTTATTTTCACATTGTGTTTGATGGCAGCAAGCTATTTGTAAAAGGAGTCAAGTCAACGTTTATATTCACCCAAGAGAGTCTAACTCACCTAATTACCACTTGATCATGTTGGAGTTACAAAGGTGCAGTGTGTGTTTCCTCCGTTTTCCTATATTAGCTCCTGGTGAGTGTATGTTATTTTATCTAGCCTTCTTTGGTGGTTCTTACGCAGGAGATTCCTGCTTGTGCAGGCCGAAGGACTCATGACTTCAATTACCTGCTTCTCCCCTAGGTCCATCATCAGTAGTCTCTACACATTTCTAAACACAGCAGAAAATGAACAAATCACAGGTGAGTTTCCCTGTTTGTGTATGTGTTCCCCATTTTGTTATGCATTTTAGGAAGTTTATAGAGTCCCATACTTTAAAATGGGCCTGTAGAAATATTCAAGAGACATTATCATGTAAAATACAAGAGAAGCAGATCAGCACCAAGAATCTTTTGTCAGGTTCATTTGTGCAGGTACTAGGATACTTCAGAGCTATTGAATTTGAGCTGCAAATGTAGAGAACAAGATTCAGTGGTTTTTTTTTTTTTTTTTTTTTTTACAGAGTCTCAAGCTGTTACCCTGGGTAGAGTGCTGTGATGTCATAGCTCACAGCAACCTCAAACTCTTGGGATGTCATAGTTCACAGCAACCTCAAACTCTTAGGCTCAGGCGTCCTCTTGCCTCAGTTTTTCTATTTTTAGTAAAGATAGGGTCTCATTTTTGCTCAGGCTGGTCTTGAACTCATGAGCTCAAGCAATCTACCTGCCTCAGCCTCCCAGAGTGTTAGGATTACAGGTGTGAGCTGCTGTGCCCAGCCAGACTCAATGTTCTTGACAGCCATAGAAAAAAAGAGAATTCCATCATTTGCATTGACTTTAAGGAGAAACCATTTTTGTTACTTGTGGGTTTTAAGGATTTCCTAGAATATCAAAAAGTATCTTTGTTAAAGTTGATATAATTGGGGATAGCTTTCCTAATAACAACCATTAAATTATTGCAACTCCTGACTTATACTCATTGCTTATGTAAGCAGAAGGCCTGTTGCCCAAAGAGAACTTGATGCATATAATTTTCCCAAGAACCAAAATAATTGTGATCAGAGTAGACATATTTCCATTTTTGTCCTTTAATTCTACATATGGTCTTTGAAATATTTCAGTTCTCAGTGGTTTTATTTTGTCCTTATCACTTTCCTGAATCTGTCAGTGCAGATTACCAGGGATTTAATAATAATTCCAGTGGGCATTTTCTAGTCCTTACCGCACATGACCTTGCCTTTGCCTTTGACATCTGTTAACTTCCAAGCTGTTATTTTCTTCATGGAGTCTTCCTTTTCTTGGTTTTTAAAAACATTCATCTGTAAGTATTTCTGCATTTGTCTTTAAATAATGAGGAGTCTATTAAAAAGGGCATGGAGGGCTTGGCGCATGTAGCACAATGGTTATGGTGCCGGTCACATATACCCAGGCTGGTGGGTTTGAACCCAGCTTCAGCCAGCTAAACAATGATATCTGTAACAAAAAAAATATCTGGGCATTGTGGCTGACACCTGTAGTCCCAGCTACTTGGGAGGTTGAGGCAAGAGAACTGCTTGAGCCCCAAAGTTTGAGGTTGCTGTGAGCTTTGATGCCACAGCAGTCTTATCGAGGGTGACAGTGAGACTGTCTCCAAAAAAAAAAAAAGGTCATGGAGATAACTGACAATGCCATTTTTCTTTTTCTTTCTTTCTTTTCTTTTCTTTTTTTTTTTTTGAGACAGAGCCTCAAGCTGTCACCCTGGATAGCGTGCCGTGGCATCACAGTTCACAGCAACCTCCAATTCCTGGGCCCAAGTGAGTCTCCTGCCTCTGCCTTCCAAGTAGCTGGGACTACAGGCTCCCGCCATAATGCCCAGCCATTTTTTGGTTGTAGCTGTCATTGTTGTTTGGCTGGCCTGGGCTGGATTCAAACCCATCAGTTCAGGTGTACGTGGCTGGTACCTTAGCCTGTTGAGCCACAGGCGCTGAGCCATCCATTTTTCTTAATATGTGTATGTAATATGTGGGGTTTGAAGTTTCACAGTTATCTAAACATTTTTTGGTATGTTCTTTTCTATCAGAATATAAGTATAGTTTATGTGCTATAGTTGGGTTGATAAGTCTTTTTTTTTTTTTTTTTTTTTTTTTTTGAGACAGTCTTATTCTGTCACCCTGGGTAGAGTGCTGAGGTGTTAGCATAGCTCACAGAAACTTCAAACTCTTGGGCTTGAACAATCCTCTTGCCTCAGCCTCCTGAGTAGCTGGAGGTGTGTGCCACTATGCCTGGCTAGGTTTTCTATTTTTAGTAGAGATGGGTCTTGCTCTTGCTTAGGCTTGTCTTAAACTTCTGAGCACAAGCAGTCTACCTGCCTGAGCCTCCAGAGTGAGCCACCATGCCCCTGAGTCTTTTAATAGTTGTTTATAGCCCAGTCCCTGAAATCCCAGCATGTAAGAAGGCTGAGGCAGGTGTATCATTTGAGGCTAGGAGTTCGAGACCAGTCTGGATGGTAGCTAGGTGTGATAGCTTACTCCTGTAGTCCTAGCTACTCTCAGGAGGATCATTTGAACCCAGGAGTTCAAGGGTGAAGTATACTAGTTAGAGGCAATTGATTGTGATACCATTTTCTTTATGCTTTTATGCTTGGAGATTGTTGAACTTTTTGGATATTAGGTTCATCAACTTTGGGGAAATTTTGATCATTATTTCTTCAAAAACCCTTTCCTCTTCTCCTTGGCTTCTTTTATTGATTCTTATTGCTTGTATATTAGGTTGCTTAAAATTATTCTATGGCTCACTACTGTTCTTCATTTTCTCGTGATCCTTTTTTACTCTTCTATTTCATTCAGTGTAGCTTCTGTTGCTGTGTCTTCATGTTTACTAATCTCCTTTTTTCTGCAGTGCTGTTAATCTTATCCAGAATAATTTTTACCTCAGATATTATAGTTTTTAATGGGTCTAATTTATATCATGCCTATCTCTACTCAGTTTGTTTGAATATATGAAATACAGTTATAAACTGTTTCAGTATTCTTTGCAATTGTAACATGTGTCAGTCAGGTCCAGTTTCTTTGACTATTTTCTTCCTTTTTGATTGCATTTTTCTTCCATTTTTCCCTGGTCTCTCAACTCTTTCTCCTTACCTCTACCTCTGTTCTTCCATGGCCTAGAAACTTTAAGAGCACCTATGTGACACTTTAAGGAAATGCCTATTAGAGCATTTTGGATTTTGGATTTTCTGATTCAGGATGCTCAACCTATAAATATAATGCATATATAGCAGAACCTCCATAGTTGACCACCTCTTTAAGTTGATATAATTTTCATAAACTGAACATGCAGCACAGGTATGTGTGTCAGTATAGTAGGCCTGGTTCCTTATGTTAACCACTTCTGTATGTTTTTGTTACAGTTCTTTGGGTGATCAGCTTATAGAGGTTCTGCTATATTCTAAAATTTGAAACACTTCTGGGTCTCAAGCGTTTTGAATAAAGGATACTCAATCTGTATATGCTTCTAGGTTCAAAACTAGAATCTTCTTTTAAAAAACCATGGGCTATTCTCCATGCTTTTCTATCAGATGAGAAGTGGGATGTCAGTTGTCAGAGTAACTAGTGCTTTGTGGTTTTTTTTTTTTTTGGCTCTGTACCTTTTCAGGATTTTTTTTCTTATTTTTAAAAGGAAATTTTTTTTTTTATCAGGAAATTCTAGTTCTCTGTATTTTTCCCCAGTATTCTTTTTTTTTTTGAGATAGTCTCATTATGTCGCCCTCGGTAGAGACAGTGTGACAGCTCACAGCAACCTCAAACTCTTGGGCTTAGGCAATTCTCTTGCCTCAGCCTCCCAAGTAGCTGAGACTACAGGCACCCGCCCCAACACTCAGGCTATTTTTCTGTCACAGTTGCCATTTTTGTTTATCTAGCCCGGGCTGGGTTCGAACCCACCAGCCTTGGTGTATGTGGCTGTCACCATAACCACTGTGTTATGGGTGCCACGCCCTCCCCAGTATTCTTGTTTGCAGATTAGATAGCCCCTTTTGATGTGAAGGTTTACGTGATTGTTCATGTGTCATTTTCTGTTCTGTCTGAGATTATTTCTTTTTGTCTATCCTCTGTGTTCTCTCTTTCTGAAAATGTTGAATCTGTTGGATCTGACTTTTATATTCCAAATTTGCTTTCATCATTTCCATTTTTTATTTTCTAAGGTATGTATATTCAGTGTTCCATTTGCTAATCAAACTTCCTGAGCCTTCTAAAAAGAAATACCAACTGTCTAGTCTTTAATTTCTAAGTATTCTCCAATGGCTGTTTCTCAGTAGAATATTCTCATTTGATGGAAGCAATATCCTGCTTAATTTATTAAAAAATATGAGTCAATAGAAAAAAGTCTTAAGTTCTTTGAAGGTATTGGCCTGAGGAAAGGCTTTATGAAGAAGACTTCAGTGGCAATTGCAACAAGAACAAAAACAAATAGGATTTAATTAAACTGAATAGCTTCTGTACAGCTAAGGAGACAGCAATTGAAGCAAGTAGACAGCCATCAGAATGGGAAATGATATTTGCATATTATGAATCAGACAAAAACTTGGTAACTAGGATTGACAGAGAGCTCAAAGTAACCAACATAAAAAGAGCCAACAATCCCTCATATCAATGGGCAAGAGAGATGAAAGAGCATCTCTAAAGAAGACAGACGAATGGCTAACTAACATATGAAAAAATGCTTATTGTCCCTAATTATCAGAGACATGCAAATCAAACCACCCTGCAATATCACCTAACCCTAGTGAGAATGGCCTACATCATAAAATCTCAAAGCAGCAGGTACTGGCATGGATATGGAAAGAAGGGACTACTTTTACTCTTCTGGTGGGAATGCAAACTAATATAACCTTTTTGGAAGGAAGTATGGAGAATCCTCAAAGAACTCAAACTAGACCTCCCATTTGGTCCTGCAGTCCTCATTACTGGGCATCTATCAAGAAGAAAAAAAATCCTTTTATCATAAGGATATTTGCAGTAGACTGTTTATGGCAGCTCAATTTATAGTTGCCAAATTGTGGAAACAACCTAAATGCCCACCAATCCAGGAATGGGTTAACAAGCTGTGGTATATGTATACCATGGAATACTATTCAGCCACTAAGAAAGATGGTGACTTTACATCTTTTGTATTAACTTGGATGGAGGTAGAATGCATTCTTCTTAGTAAAGCTTCACAAGAATGGAGAAGCAAGAATCCAATGTACTCAATGTTGGTATGAGGACAATTGATCCTAGTCCATGGTCGGGGTTGGAGGAATGGAGAGAGGAAAGGAGGGAGGGGGGTGGGGGATCGTGGTGTGTGACACACCTCTTGGGGGTGGGACATAATTATGAGAGGGGCTTTCCCTAACCTATTCAGTCAGTGTAACCTGGTTCTTTGTGCCCTCAATGAATCCCCCAAAATAAAAAAAAAAGTCTTAAGTTTCGTTTCCTTTATGAATTTTGTTCAGTCAGTATTGAGTTATTCATCTTGATGTTTATCTTTTATTTATGCTGTTTTCCTCAAATAGTAATTCTTGATTTTCTGTATTAATTCATGAGAGTATACTCAACTAATGATACTGTTTAACTTATCATTTCTTTATGAGAGGATGGTTGCAGAGTCTATGAGTAAATAGGGAGGGCTATGTAATTAGATAGGCGTCAATTCATTTTGCAAAGATGGCGAATTAGTAGGTAAGGTTAATTTGCTTAAATTACTTTGAGAGTAGTTTTCTAAGAGCTGCCTTTAGGGCAGTGATTTTTCAACTGGCATGCTATGAAAAATTTTAAAGATCATTAATTAAATTATTTTTGGAAGAAGTTCAAAGCACAGTAAGTATATTCTTTTTTTACTCTTTTTTGGTCAATATAATTTAAGTGTGCTGCGGAAGTTTAACTATAGGTTTAAGTGTGCCATGAGATAAAAAAAGGTTGAAAAGCACTGCTTTGGGCTTGGCTCCCATAGCACCATGCGCCAGCCACATACCCAGAGGCTGACAGGTTCGAACCCAGCCCCACCAGCTAAACAATAATGATAACTGCAACAAAAAAATAGCCAGGCATTGGGCAGGCTTCTGTAGTCCCAGCTACTTGGGAGGCTGAGGCAAGAGAATTGCTTAAGCCCAACAGTTTGAGGTTGCTGTGAGCTGTCATGCCACGGCACTTTGCCAACGATGACATAGTAAGACTTTGTCTCACAAACAACAACAAAAACACCCCCACTGCTTTGGGGGAAAAGTCCATGCCCGATAAGAATAGTGTTAAATATGTGTATGTCCTGGCTGGTGTGGCAGTCTTGGATTACACCTGTCTTCATGGAAACCATCTGGTTTATCATTGGTCCCCAACAGAAATTTTCTGTTTGGATAATGGGTGCATGTTATCCATAATTATGAAGGTCTGAAGTGTTGTGTAATGTGCTGTGTCTCTGGCTGCTGTGTGTACTTACCACAGGTCCCCACCCCAGCTCCTCAGATCATCCTGTGTCTCATTCCTCTGTTACCCATTACTCTACTTCCACAGGAGCCCTAGGCCCTTTGAGTGGGTTTCAAGGTCTCTGTCAGAGATTCTGCTGTTTGCTTTTCCTGCAGCATAACATCTGCCTCTGTATAAAGAGCTGTTCCAAGCTCTGATTTCTTTGTCTTCTACTCTTCTCTGTATTTCAAGAATTTCCTTTGAGAAATTCCTGCTGTTGGGAACTTCCATGTTCCAGTGCTCTTCTGAAAACATTTTCTACATCTTTTACTTAGAATTTTGGGTGGGGGGGTTGTTTGTTTTTGAGACAGGAAATCAACTGTGTATGTTTGATTTACTCTCTTGAATTAGAATTCACCCTTATTGTCAAAAAGCTGTCCTGAAGAATTTGCCTTAGGTCTCTTTGGCCCATTTTTCTGCACCAACCTCTTAAATATTGGTGCCACTTTAGTTTTTGGCATTGGTACTTTTTATACCTCATCATATTCTCTCCTACCCCCTTAATTCTGTCAAATACATAATTCATCTTTAAAGACTTCATGTTGTCTTGAGTCTGTGAAGCCTAATCTGATAGCATAAACTTAAAATAATTTGATTACCTTGGCCAGGCACTGTGGCTCATGCTATAATCCTAGCACCCTGTGAGGCCGCAGTGGATGGATTGCCTGAGCTCGGGAGTTTGAGACCAGCCTGAGCAAGAGCAAGACCCTGTCTCTAAAATTAGCTGAGCATTGTGGCAGGCACCTGTATTCCCAGCTACTCAGGAGACTGAGGAAAGAGAATCATTTAAGCCCAGGAGTTTGAGGTTGATGTGAGCTATGATGCCACGGCACTCTACGAAGGATGACAAAGTGAGACTCTGTCTCAAAAAAACAAACAAACAAAAAAACTTGATTCTCTTTTCTTTCTTTCTTTCTTTTTTTTTTTTTTGGTAGAGACAGAGTCTCACACTTTATCATTTGTCACACAGCTCACAGCAACCTCTAACTCCCAGGGTTAGGCGATTCTCTTGCCTCAGCCTCCTGAGTAGCTGGGACTATGGGTGCCCGGCTATTTTTTTGTTTTGCAATTTGGCCAGGGCCTGCTATACCCACCCCCCTCGGTATGCCGGGGCCCATATACCCACCACCCTCAGTATATGGGGCTGGCACCCTACTCACTGAGCCTGGCACTGCCCTGATTCCCTTTTCTTAAACCATTCTGTACCTTGTCTACAGCACTCTAGTGATATCTTTGGGCGTTCATTCAGTCATTATTTATTATTGCAAGAATGAGATGCTTGGGATAAAACTCAAAGGAAGTAAAAAAAACTTAGCCATGCTGATAACTGAAGGCTGCTGGCTGTGAGCATAAAAGAGCCAAAGGCTCAAAGAGCTGAAACAGTGAGAGTGAGAGCTAGAGCAGTGGGTTGGGAAGAAGTGAGATCAGGGACTGAGTGGTGAGTGCTCCAACTTGAAGAGATCTAGGAGAATGGGAGGGACTACTAGCAAAGGAGCCTGAAGGAAGTGATAAGGAGTAAAACACTTAAACCATGTTTTGCTATGTATAATGCTTTCCCCCCCAAAATTATTGAGGGAAAAATAAGGATGTACATTATACCTGCGTAGCATTGCTCAGGTGTGGGGAAGCCCAGCAGACCTCCAGGCTTCCACACTCTGCCACCTGGGTCTGCCTGGTACATGTGGGTACAGTCCCAGAGGATCCAGGATCTAGTGAGAGTGGACTGGTGTGGCTTCCACTGAATGCTGTGATCAGGGGGAGGGGGCAATGCTTATGTGGTGTGAGGGCTGAGGCCCAAGGCCTGAAGCCTGGCTGTGTGGAGGGGACCAGCAGCCCTGCACTGGCCCAAGGACCTACCTGTCTGCCCACGGGCCAAGCGGCCTCAGAAGCCCCTGCTCTGCCAGGTGCACGCATGGCCGTCTCAGCCATGGCCTCTGACGTGACAGGAGGGAAGAACTCCCTGAAGAGAGAAAAGGGGCAGCCTTCACTAAGTGGGCAGCTACTGGAGGGTGGTGCAATCTGCATGTTTACCAGGGGAGTGTTAGCCCTCCCCAGGTACATTTCTTCTGGCTAAGGGCCAGCTACTTTCTTGAGGGACATTTTCCTGAAAGTTTGGGCCAAAAAATGTGAGTGCTTATTATATACAGGAGCACTTACACATGGTAAAATATGGTACTGGCATGTTTATTTACATGTGTATCTCCTTGTCAGCCTATCAGCTTTTTAAGAGAATGGTATTTTACTCATCTTATGTCTGTCTAAACTCAATTCTGTTACAAAACAGAAACTCAATTGTGTTTTGTTTTCTTTGTTTTTGATATATTAAAGAACTCAAAGGAAATGTGTTTCTAATATGGCTTGTTTTTCTTCCAGTCAGTAAAATAAGGTATACAGTGTTCATGGTTAACTTTATCAATGAGCTTGGTAAGATCTTGTCCCCATGTGCCTTTCTGCATTACTCACTTCCAATCATGGTGCCATTATAGGGGCCAGTGTCATTCAAGGATGTGGCTGTGGACTTCACCCAGGAGGAGTGGCAGCAGCTGGACCCTGATGAAAAAATAACATACAGGGATGTGATGTTGGAGAACTACAGTAATCTAGTTTCTGTAGGTAAGGACAGCTTGCTTTCTAAATGCTTTCAATTTAATGACTTTATCCTTGAGTTTGAAGAAATGAGTGATAAGACCATTTATTTGGGACACTAGGTATAGTGTTTAATCTTTACTTCATTGAAAGATTCTAATTTTGGTAAGGTTAAAAAAATGGAGCACTTTATTATGTAGTCTCTGAAGCAACAGCATCTTCAGAGATACTTAAGCCAATCAAATGGTCCTTCTCCTTGTCTGTCATTAACAGGGTATGATATTACCAAACCAAATGTGATCATTAAGTTGGAGCAGGGGGAAGAACCGTGGATAATAGAAAGTGAATTGTCATGTCAAAGTCATCCAGGTAAGTTAATACAGTATCTAAAAATAGTCCTCTCAGACCTTTGGGAGTGATAATTTTATATGTGTTAGGTATCTGAAATCATACCTCCCAATCCCCAAATATCACTTCCCTTCAGCACACATGCTCATGTTCTCTTTGTGTTATTTTACATTGGTAAGGGTTCTTTTTGCTAACCAGTATGGTACTGAGGATCCAATGACTTCTTTCCCTAGCATTATCAATACCTTACCTACTCTTTTTTGTTTTCAGTCATTCAAAAGTCTGAAGAAAAAATTAACTTGAGTCTTTTCATGTTGATTCTTTTTATCTTCCATTTTCTTTCCTCTGGTGTAAAATATCTCAGACTTCTTCTTTGCCCCCAATTTCATTTAACTCTAAAGGCATTCAGATACCAAAACCTGATCTTCCACCTAAACTTGTAGATTCAGTCATATCCTACAGTGCTGTGCATTATTCCCAAACCTACTTCCATTGATGTGATACAACACTTGCTGGGCTTTCCTCTCCTTCCCCAAGTGCTCATTCATGTATTGTCTGTCTTTCCATGCCCTTTTTCCCATAACTGGATCAATGCTGTCTCCATAGAAGATACTCAGGAAGTGTTAATTTCATAAGTGCATTTTGGTTCATTCTCTTGCATTTTTAGGAGTGTCCCCCTAGGACCTGTTTTCTGCTTTTCCGGTCTTCATTGTATCCCTTAAAAAAGGTTCATCTATTCTCCATTTTTAAGACTTTTTCCTCCCTTGCATTTATGCTGCTGAATCCATATTGATAATGTCTAACACCTTCACCCTATGATCCAGGTGAATATTTTACTTGACCGGGAAACACTGATGAGATAATCTATTTCCTTCTTTCTCAGAATGTCTGATGAGAAATTATGAACTTTCCCAAATCATGAATTCTGTTCTCTTTCCTCAGCTCTCATTATTTATTACATTGTAACAGTCTTCTCTTCATAGTTTTTTTTGTTTTCTCTGAAATACCTTACAAATTGTTTGCATATTCACACTTTGTTCTCACACCAGGGTCCATCAGTATTCTTCCATACTGAGATTGCAGTGATTCCTATTTGGAAATGGTAAAGTCTATTCAATCTGAAGCATACATTTGCTCTTATCACTAGCTAGACGAGATAAGACTATGATTATTCTGTTGCTTCCTAAATGAAATTTAAATTCTTTGTCCCTTTGCTCCCTACAATATGATCCTATAGAATTAATAACCTCCTGTTTCCCCAAACATTCTGTTTGATCTAGATTTCTCAGTATCTTCCATTCAAATGATCATTGTCCATTTCTTTTGTGTGCACTTCACTTGCCCAAGATAAGATGTATTTTCCCTCTCTCCCTCTCTTCACTTATTTTTGAATTGTGTTTAAAAAACAGCAAAAAATTTAACCATCTTCTCTTTTTTTTTTTTTTTAAGAGACAGAGTCTCACTTTGTCACCCTCAGTAGAGTGCTGTGATGTCACAGCTCACAGCAACCTTCAGCTCTTGGGCTTAAGTGATTCTGTTGCCTCAGCCTCCAGAGTAGCTGGGATTATAGGCGCCTGCCACAATGCCTGGCTATTTTTTTGTTGCGGTTTGGCCAGGGCCACCCTTGGTATATAGGGGCAGTGCCTTACTCACTGAGCCACAGGCACTGCCCCATCTTTCTCATTCTTAAATTTATAGTTCAGTAAGGTTAACTTTATTCACATTGTTGTGCAGTAGGTCTCTACAACTTCATTCTTTATATTTGAGCTTAAAAGTTATGAAACTTTCCATGAAATTTTCTTCATTATTCACCACTCTAGCCTTTCTCTTCTCTCTTTTTTTGTTTTTTATTAAATCATAGCTGTGTACATTAGTGCAATCAAGGAGTACAATGTGCTGGTTTCTTATACAATCCGAAATGTTTTCATCAAACTGTTTAACATACCCTTCTTGGCATTGTCTTAGTTATTGTACGTCTGTTCTCTTAATACCGGTTCCACTTACTGATGTTACCACAGAAAAGTGAAATATGATACATACATTTGTTGCTTCAGCTTTTTCTACTGAATTATAATCGTCGAAAATGACATTTTCACTCTGCTTTGCTTTGTGATATGTAACATATAGTGAATAGGCATTTGTTCATTTTTGTATTTAATAACTGAGGGGTTAGGTAAATGAAAGATCTAATGAGAGATCATTAATTCTGAGCTATAGATTCTGATAAAATAGGGATTAGAGTAGAATCTGTAAGTATTTCATTCACGTTAGGAACTAATAATTTAATTTCTATTTGGAGAGATTCAAAGAAAATATGAATACTTTCCAGGAACATAGGTTTTGGTCAAGAAATAAGAGTATAGCTGGATTAACTATTTTAAAATCTGGCTTTCATGAGGAAAATTTAAATTCTAATACACATTTTACATCTTTGAATTAAAGTTATTTTAAAATTTAAGGGAAGGTGATTCAGTGAGCTGGGAAGAGATTTGATAAATATTTTAAACCTTCCCCAAAGATAGACTTTGAGTATAGTTAATGCTGCAAGTCAAATTAAGTGAAAAAGAACATGAGCGCAGACTTGTGGTTGGGAATAAATAAGATATAGCCTAGGCTTCCAGGAGTAGAAGATTAATGCAATACTAGCTTGAATACATAATGTGACTCCATGTACTAAAAAATATTGTTAATAACTTTTCTCTGTTTTCTGCTGGTGTTTGGTATGTTTGGATTCAGGGATGTTGTAGATTTCTGAGCAAAGTATTGTCAGTGTTGCATTGAATGTGAGTGATAGCAATTAAAAATAGTTCAGAGCATCCAAAAATATGAAAGATAGGTAAAAATAAAAGTTAATGTTGTGGGAGAGACTTTCAGAATCCAATATATAAGGTTTTACACTAAATGAACCACGAGAGTATAGGAATTCTTGTTTGTATTCAGAATTAAGTAAAAAGAGATCTGACTGGTTTTAGGAAATTTAAGTTAGCAAATTGAAAGAAAATTAATCGCTAAACTTAATGAGTATTTGCTTTGTGTTGTGAACTATTCTAAGCAGTTTACATGTACTAATTAATTTAGTGCTTTTACAACCCTACGATTTAGGCACTATTATGTGTCAGATGAGTGAAACTGTCACAGTCAAATAACTTGCCTAAGGTCCTCCAGGCAGGAAATCGTTGGAGTTGTTTGAATTGAGGTAGTTTGTTCCAGTGTTCATGCTGTTAAACACTATGCTATGTTGTGTAAGAAGTAAAGGGAGAATTTTAAGTAAGGTTAGTTAGTATCATACACTATTAGAACACTTACCAGATCTGATCTTGTTTTTAAGATACTTTGCCCCCTCTGGTTTATTTTGCATTTCTTTTGGACATCTATGTGCCTGGATCTGTCCTTCAGGTGAGTGTGAATCAGGTTTGAGAGTTGGAGCCTTGGTTGAGGAGTCTGTCTCTAAATATGAAGAATTTGAGCTTTTAGAATTTCTTTTTTGGGATGGTGCCTGTGGTTCAAGTAGGGCACCAGCCCCATATACTGAAGGTGGCGGGTTCAAACCCAGCCTCAGCCGATCTGCAAAAAACACAAAAATAGCCAGGCGTTGTGGCAGGTGCCTGTAGTCCTGGCTACTCGGGAGGCTGAGGCAAGAGAATTGCCTAAGCTCAGGAGATGGAGATTGCTGTGTGCTGTGTGATGCCACAGCACTCTACTGAGGGCAATAAAGTGAGACTCTGTCTTTTTTTTGTTTTGTTTTGTTTTTATTTTTATTATTATTATTTTTTTTATTAAATCACAGCTGTGTACATTAGTGAAATCAAGGGGTACAATGTGCTGGTTTCATATACAATCTGAAATGTTTTCATCAAACTGTTTAACATAGCCTTAATGGCATTTTCTTTTTCTTTCTTTCTTTTTTTTTGTCCCCCAGTGGTAAGACAGAATTTATTTACAGAAAAGAATACAGAAAACAGTAAAGCTCCTGGTAGAGAGAGAGAAATCAAGTGGGGAGAGAAAAGCTCTCTCAGTTTCTCTCCCAGTCTTTCCCCGTCTCCCCCGTTAGGCTTTTAGTCTCGGGGTATATATATAGGTGTATGGGTTCCTTGGCCAGGAAACGAATGAACACAGTCCCTTCCGCTGGGGGCAAAGAGAATGAATGTATCAATGAATGAACACAATCCCTTCCACTGGGGCAAAGTGAATGAATGTATCTGTGTCTGTGGACTGTGTCCATTCATGGAATTGAGGCCTAGGAAATTCACATGAAATTGACCTAGGCATAGGAAATGGGGGTTCCACATTTAGTACTAAGTGTAAAGTGAAGGAGACACCAAGGCACAGGTGTCTCCTCATCAGTTGTCCAGCCTTTTTGGCTATTGGAGCCTGTGGTGGGAGTTGGAGGTCCCCCTCCTTGCTTGTCATCCAGCCCGCTGGTTCTTCAGCTGGCTGCCGCAGCACCGATACCACCAAGGAGGATGTGGCAGGTCCGCCAGCTCCACTGAGCTGGCTAGGGTGCCAAATGTCCTGCATCAATTCTCCCTTTCCAAGTAGAAACTCTAACTGCTGTTAGAGAAAAAGG
>CAUYON010164936.1:0-10190 GCA_963573935.1 Arctocebus calabarensis | reverse complement strand
TGCTCTTAAAAAATTCTTTTCTTGGCTTGGCGCCTGTGGCTCAACAGGCTAAGGCACCAGCCATGTACACCTGAGCTGGCGGGTTCGAATCCAGCCCGGGCCCGCCAAACGACAATGACGGCTGTAACCAAAAAATGGCCGGGCGTTGTGGCGGGTGCCTGTGGTCCCAGCTACTTGGGTAGTGGAAGCAAGAGACTCGCTTGAGCCCAGGAATTGGAGGTTGCTGTGAGCTGTGATGCCACAGCACTCTATTCAGGATGACAGCTTGAGGCTCTGTCTCCAAAAAAAAAAAAAAATTCCTTTCAAGAGATTCGCTTGAGCCCAGGAGTTGGAGGTTGCTGTGAGCTGTGTGACGCCACGGCACTCTACTGAGTGCGATAAAGTGAGACTCTGTCTCTACAAAATAAATAAATAAATAAATAAACAAACAAATAGCTGAGCGTTGTGGCAGGTGCCTGTAGTCCCAGCTACTTGGGAGGCTGAGGCGAGAGGTCTCTTGAACCCAAGAGTTTGAGGTTGCTGTGAGGTATGATGCCATGGCATTCTATCAAGGGCAACAGAGTGAGACTCTGTTTCAAAAAAAAAAAAAATCTCCTTTCCTAGGATTATTGTGATTATGCTAAGGACCTTCACATGCGGAGATTAGGGCTGATTATCCAGGTGGGCCCAATGTTATCACAAGCGTGGCCATAATGATGGGCGGGGCGGCCAGAGTGAGGTGAAGGAAGCTGGGTGAAGGGCTCAGGGCCCAGGGTTCAGGTGAGGAGGGGAGATTTATTTATTTTTTATTTTATTTTATTTTGAGACAGAGCCTCAAGCTGTCACCCTGGATAGAGTGCTGTGGCATCCCAGCACACAGCAACCTCCAATTCCTGGGCTCAAGCCTCCCAAGTAGCTGAGACTACAGGCGCCCGCCACAACGCCTGGCCATTTTTTGGTTGCAGCCGTCATTGTTGTTTGGCGGGTCCAGGCTGGATTCGAACCCGCCAGCTCAGGTGTACGTGGCTGGCGCCTTAGCCTGTTGAGCTACAGGCGCCGAGCCAGGAGGGAAGATTTAAAGATGGAAGAAGTTTGGTGGGACCGCACCTATGATGCATTTTACAAGAGTACATGTTAAATTTACTAAGTGTCGAATATAAAGTTCTTTTTTTATTTTTTTTATTTTATTTCGTTGCTTATTTTTTATTTCTTCCTTTTTTTTTTTTTTTTTTGGTTGAGACACAGTGCCACCCTATGCCCCTGAGCAGAGTGCAGTGGGCGTGGTAACTCAGTGCAACCTCAGACTCGGGCAGTGGGCTTCCCGCTGCCCCCGCCTCTGGAAGCCGCTGGGAGCCCGGTTGGGTTTTTCCATTTTTTTCATGAGTTGGAGTCTCACTCTCGCTCAGGAGAGTCACGAAAGAATATAAAGTTCTTAACACAATAACTAAGACGGTACGGTGAAGGCTATATTAAGCAGTTTGAAGAAAATATTTCAGATTGTATATAACGCCAGCACATTGTACCCCATGATTGCATTAGTGTGCACAGCTATGCTGTAATGAACATGAATAAATAAAGATGGAAGAAGGGCCCTGAGAGAACACGAGTGGCTTCCAGAAGCTGGAAAAGGCAAAGAACAGATTCGTCCCCCACCCGCGTGCCCTCCCCCGAGTTTCCAGAAGAAACATGGCCCTCCAATGTTGCTGACCTCTCCAAAGGTAAGATAGAATTTGTGTTATAAGCCATAAAATTTGTGACAATTTGTTTTAGTAGTAATAAGACACTAATCAACTATATTACAATTTTTAAATATTTTTATAACTGTATTATCAGTATAATTGATTTCCCTGGTAATCTTATTTTATGCATTTAAAAATTATTATTTTAAGAAGGAAATCTGTAGGCTTCACCAAGCTGCCAAAGGGGTACATGGAACGAAAAATGTTGACAACTTTTCACCTACGTTTTGCTCCCTGTGATCTCAGCCGGTGTTGCGGTTTTAAATACCAACTACAAGCCGGAGACTCCAGAAATGCGTACCTTCAGCCTGGGTCTCTTCTGAACCTCAGATTTGGTCCCTCTTCCATGGTCTTGCTCTTCTCTGGGTGTTTCTCAAGCCCCCCGCCCCCCATCATTTCCCTGACTTCCCTGCTTCATTTCCCTTCAAGGCTAGAATCGCCTGCTTCGAAACCATATGTGCAATCCGTGGCGGTGGCCTGCACCTGCTGTCTCAGCTAGAGAGAAGGCTGAGGTGGAAAGAGGCTTGAGTCCAGGGGTTCAAGGCTGTAGTATGCCCTGATCGCGTCTGCAAACAACCACTGCACTCCATCCGAGGCAACACAGCAAGACCCCTTCTCCCCCCAAAGCCCCCAAACCCATCCACATTTGCTTGTTTATGTGTAAATGCCACAAGAATAGAATTTTCATCCCTGTAACTCGCCACCAAGTCAAGAAATAGAACTGGCACTCAGAGATTTCCCCTTGTGCCGGCGCTCATGGTTTCCACCAAGGACAACTGTTCTGAATGCTGGCACCATAGATTAGTGTGCCCTTTCTTGAGTATAATGTATATATAGTACATATTTATTTTTGTGCCTGGCTTCTTTCATTCGACTTAATGCTTTTAGGATTCTCTCCTGGTTTTGCATGTATTTAGTTCTTTTTGTTGTTGATTGTATTCTGTTGAATGGACATATAATTTATTCATCCATTTTATCATTGGTAAAGATTTGGGTTGTTTCCAGTTTGGTTATTACAAATAGTACCACAGTGAACGTGTCTTTTGGTAAACATGTCTACGCATTTTTGTTAGGTACGTATGTAGGAGTGGGTCATAGGATGTCTGTAGGTTAGGCTGGATTTTATGAAAGTGCTAAACTGTTTTCAGGGGAGATCGCACCACTTTGCACTCCCTTGGGGGGTACATGAACGTTCCAGTCACTCCATACCCCAACCGGCACTGCCCTTTTTCCTTTTTTTTTAATTGAAACAGAGTCTCACTTTGCCGCCCTTGGTAGAATGCTACCAGCTCACAGCAACTTCAAACTCTTAGGCTCAAGCGATTCTCTTGCCTCAGCCTCCTGAGTAGCTGGGACCACAGGCGCCTGCCACGACGCCTGGCTATTTTTCTGTTTTGCAGTTCTGCCGAAGTCGGGTTTGAACTCGCCACCTTGGGTATATGGGGCCAGCGCCCTACTTGATGAGCCACAGGCGCTGTCCTTCGTTTTTTTGTTTTTTTTTTGAGACAGAGCCTCAAGCTGTCACCCTGGACAGAGTGCTGTGACATCACAGCTCACAGCAACCTCCAATTCCTGGGCTCAAGCGAGTCTCCTGCCTCTGCCTCCCAAGTCGCTGGGACTACAGGCGCCTGCCACAATGCCTGGCCATTTTTGGGGTGTAGCCGTCATTGTTGTTTGGTGGGCCTGGGCTGGATTCGAACCTGCCAGCTCAGGTGTACGTGGCTGGTGCCTTAGCCCGTTGAGCCACAGGCGCCGAGCCTCATTTTTTTTTTTTTTTTTTTTTTAAGAGACAGGGTCTTGCTATGTTTCCCTGGCAGGCTCAAGTGATCCTTCAGCCTCAGCCACCTGAGTAGCTGGGACTACAGGCCTGTGCCACTGCACTTGGCCAACTTTTCTCCTTTTTGGTGGCAGCACCTACGTACATCCTGGGCTGGCCCCTTTCCCATTGTCATATTTGAGTGAGGCAAGTCTAGACCACCTCGATGTCCGGAGGATGGTTAGAAGGGGCCTGGCTGTATTCTAGGATAGCAGAGCCCTTGGCCTGTCTCCTGTCCCCGTCAGCTGAGTTCATCAGATACAGGCTCGCGAGCAACTGTGGCCCGACCGCCGACCACCCCCTGCCAGCCTCACCAACACATTGCTCCCTGCAAAGACGGCTTGTCTGCTGACACCCTCTTTGCCCTTCCCAGCTTCCCAGCCAGGTCTGGGCAAGCCCACACCTGTGCATCCCGTCGCGCCTTGTCCCCTGGGGTGCATCACCGACTTCGGAGCAGCTCTGCTCCACTGGCTTCCTCGGGATGGTGAGAGTCTTCGCACACCTGTTTAATGTTCACACTGGCTGGCGTCCCTTCCTCACACTCCTGTGGTTAAGGGCTTCAGGCGTCTCCTACTCGTCAGTGCTGAAGTTTGAATTTCTGTTTCTGGTTCTCCTTGCTGCTTTTGCATAGATTTGGAGAAGTGGCTGAGAAGGCTGCATGATCCTGGCATTTTTAAACTGGAAGTCTTCTACCGCATTCTTGCGGTAGCACAGGAGGGTCTGTTCAATAGCCAAATGCAGAGATGTCGATGCACTCAGGGGTCTGCGCTGCCGATGGTTTTCAGGAAAGAGGACAGGCCGCTAGAGGACAGCCATGAAGATCTTAGAGGATGAATTGTGCCTCCCCAAATACTGAAGTCCTGTGAACGTGACCTTAGTGGGACCTTTGCAGGTGATCAAGTTAAGACGGAGACATTAGGATTTCTCCTCCAAATTTCCTCATCAACATTTGGTGGTGTCTTTTTTTTTTTTTCCTTCCCCCTGCTCACAGCAACTTCAAACTCCTGGGTTCAAGTGATCCTTCTGCCTCAGACTCCCAAGTATCTGGGACTACATGTGCCTGCTACAACACCTAACTTTTCTATTTTTAGTCCGATGGGGTCTCACTTTTGCTCAGGTCTCGCTCCTACTCAGCTCACGCCTGGTAGGATTTCAGGGTGCGCCACCACGCCCAGCCTGGTGTTGTCTTTTTAATTTCAGCCATCCTCATAGGCATGTAGTGGTATCTCATTTAAAATCGCACTTGAGGATGATATATTTAGCTGCTGGGCCTCCAGATGAGCTGCGATGGCTCTGCTGATCTCAACTGGGCCCCTGACAGCTGCCAGGTGGCTTGCAGTGGCCTTTTCTAGGCTGCCATGGCTAAGGCACACACACACCCCCGCCCCTTTCCTTCAGCATCCTTGGACCACCAGGGTAGGAGGCACAGTCTCCCCATGGCAGTGGCAGAGGCACAAGAGGACAAGCAGAAACACACGCAGCCTTCAGAGGCCTAGGTCAGAACTGGCACACCACCCTTTCACCAGCAGGCCATCAGCCAGAGCAGGGAGATGGCCAAACCCAAAGCGAAGGGAAGGAGAGTAGACCCAAGTGCAAGGTCGGGGGCAAAGGAAGAGGCAAAGAACTGGACCAATAAAAATATGTGGTTATTTCCGTGAATTGCTTACAATTTATGCCTCGTAACTATGGAAAAGTGATTGATAATAATTTTGAGTGGGTATTTATAGGCAGTCTTGAGGTCGGATAGGTCAGTCAATTGTGCACAATGGACGCTTTCTCACAGATGGTTTATTTCCCACTTCCCAGGGTTTTCAAGATGTTCTTTGGCCCTGGTCAAAGCAAGTTCTGGCCAGAAGCCCTAAGGTCCTTCCCTCCTCGGCGCTAGCGAGGCTGTGGGCTAAGGTCTAGTGTCTGGGAGAATCCCAGGACAGCCGGTGAAGGCAAGGGCATCGAGGCACAATGCACACAGCCCTCGCTGCTGGCAGCTTTGCAAGGTTCCAGGTCTTGTGTTTAAGCGTCTCGTACCTATTCATGCGTTAGTCCCCACAGTGACCCACTATAAGGGTTAGCCTGGATTGTGTGGATTGTCAGCAACAAAAAGCCAATTCCAAGTAGCCTAAGCAAAAATGGGAAATTGTTAGAAGGTTCTAGCGGGCATCAGAGAGGCCAACGGCCCCTCCTGTTTTGCCTGAACTCTTCACGTGTCTGGGTCTCTCTCCTCTTCTGGGAGGCAGCTCTGTCTGGGAGCACGGTGGCATATGGCCACTAATAGCGCTCAACTTACATGTCCTTGTCCTTAATTCAAGAGAAAAGCCAGTGTGAGCTGGAAACTTCTAGTCATAAGGAAAGGCTCTGTTTGTCTTAAACAAGCTCAGGCACCCACCTCTGGACCACTGAAGTGTGGCCAGAAGTGAAGTGGCATTGTTATTAGTACGGAAACTTTCACCTTACTAAAATATGACTGCAACAAGGCAAGGAAAGAGACCCCAGAGGACAGTGGGGGAAGGGGGCAAAACAGTAGGAATCTTCCATGCTTGGATTTTCGTCACTGTGTGACAGAGGAGACTTGAGGAATTTGCAGGTGGCGGCACAGTAAAAGATTTGAATAGACTGGATCTTCTTAGTGTCCCGTTAAGGGAAAGCAGCCAGATAGGGAAGTCTGCATGTTGATGATTCCACTTATGCAAAATTCTAGAGGCATAAAACTAGTGCTAGAGAGAAAGTCAGTCATGGCCCCGGGCCAGAGGTCAGAGAAGAGGATGGGGAGGGGAGGAGAGAATGTGGGGAGATGGAACTATTCTGTGTCATGACTGCAGTGGTGGCCACACAATGGCATACATTTGTCAAAACTTATCACACGCGTTGAATTTTATTACGTGCAAATAACATCACAATAAAGTTGTTTAAAAAAAAAAGAGGAAGCCATTATCATTTTTAGACATCTCTATTATAGGTTTTGCCTTTTAATAAACTCAGTAACACAGATTCCAGGCCCTGGAGTTAGTCCCAACTGGATTCTAATCCCTCAGGCCCTATCATGACTCCTTGGGTACCTTTTTGACTTCTTTAAGCCTCAGTAACCTCATCCATAAAACTGGATGACAACACCAGGTGCTCTGGGTTTATTGTTGGTGAAAAACAGAAGTGACAGATAATTCCCTGAGGCTGGGGTGGTTTTTTAGTCTGGCCTCCGTAAATAGCTTATTATTATTACCGCCCTAAGGTCTCTCAACTGGTAAGTGGCAAACTCCGGGCTCAGACCAGTCTGTCCCCAAAACCCTAGCTCTTGTCCACCACACAGTGCTTCCCCGCCAGCACCCCCTCGGGTCAGCTCTATGCAGCCCCCCTCTGACCGTTGGGCTCCCTGGTAGAAGAGTGAGCCCATCAACAAACAAGTGGATCTGGTCCCTGGATAGAGTGCCGTAGCATCACAGCTCACAGCAACTTCCAATTCCTGGGCTCAAGCGAGTCTCCTGCCTCTGCCTCCCAAGTAGCTGAACTATAGGCTCCTGACATTTTTTTTTTTTTTTGGTTGCAGCCATCATTGTTGTTTGGCGGCCCAGGCTGGATTCGAACCCGCCAGCTCAGGTGTACGTGGCTGGCGCCTTAGCCCACTGAGCCACAGGCGCCGAGCCGGATCTGGTTCTCTTTATTAGTCTAAGTAGAACACTAATATTTTGCTTTTATAAATACTTTTTTAAAAGGGATATAGGCTGCGGTTGATTTTGATTTTTGCAAGTGACACAGAAACAGCCGTGGCCCCAGCACCAGCAAGTCACCAAGGTAACTGCTGTGCAGAGGGGTGTGGCTTTTCATACTCCCAGCGAGGAAGGAAGGGTAGGTGGCCAGTGCCTGCGGTTATAGGCAGATCCACAGCAGCCGGTGGCCGGGGGATATGTGGGCAGACAGAATGAGGGCAAGGTGCGATCAGAAATGGGTCTGTATCTAATAGGCAAAGGAGGGAGAACTATGGCCACACCTGAGCTCTGTCAAGGGCAAAGCTGGAACACTAAATGTTCAGATAGGGAGTCCTAAAGAGCACACTTGACAAGCAATGAAAATCTTAGCAACACTTGAATGGCTTTCTTCTTATTCCAACTAAAAATGAACCTGGGAGTTTGAGCACTTGCTCACTTCAGAGCACTTCTCAGCAAATGCTGCATCTGAGCTTCAGGCTAGTTTTTAATCTCAGGAACCCTCAGCTTCAGGGCCAACACGAAGGGCTTGGGGTTCCCAGGCAGTGTGCCCCCTGGAATCACCTGGGGAGGTTAAGGAACATAGGTACACGGTCCTCCCCAGAACTCCCCAAGTCCTTCCACAGACTTGGAATCTTAGCAGGGAGGCAGTGACCAAAAGGTGGACACAGTCCTGGGGCATGGAACTCGGGAACATACTAGCTTCACTTGAAGAGTGAGTGAACTTCTGGTCTACCATCAAGGAAGCTACATTCCAAAGCTGTCAAACCAAGAAATAGCAGCATAGTAAGCATATTATTTAGAAATATGAAGATAAATACTAGAAAAGACAGCATAAAGAATCTAAGTAGTTGCCCTAAAACTAATGGAGGGTAACAGATCAGAGCAGTGGTTATATGGAGGGGTGAGGAGGTGGGGGGAGAGAAGTTTTTAGCTGGTAAAGGTCGGTATCTTGATCTAGGGAGATGAACGTAAACTCAGCCCTCCACATCCGTAGGTTCTGCACTGGTAAATTCAACCAACTGCAGACTTTGAAAATATTCAAAAAATAATAATGATACAATAAAAACAAATTAATACAGTACAGACTGGTTACATAGCATTTACATTATATTACGCATCATGAGAAATCCAGAGGTGATTTAAAGTACACGATGTGTACAGATTATATAGAAATACTACTCTATTTTGTATCAGGGACTTGAGCCTCATGGATTTTGGCAGGAGGAAGGGGGCGTCCTGGAGCCAATTCTCCCACAGATACCAAGGGACAACTGTGTACACACAAAAATTCGTCAAGTTGTACCCTTAGGATTGTGCACTTCACTATATATAATTTAAAAATTTTTTAGAGGTTGGCCTTAAAAGAACAGAAATGAGGTTGCAGGAGACATTTTTTAACATGTATTTACAAACTTAAAACCAAGTTCACCTTAAAAAATAGTACCCTCCTAATATTTATGTACTACTTTGATAAAAACAGAAATAAGATTTTCAGATCAAGTCCATGAGATTCTGGTGCACAGCCTGAGCTGAGAACTTCTAACCTCAGAAACAGTTCCTGTGACTGCCTTTTACAAATTTTAATGGCCTCTAAGTCTTTCCTTCACGGGGCAAATTCTCACAAGTCTCAGCCTCTCCTTCAAAGCCTATCTTTCCCTTTTTACAAAGCAGAAGTTGGGAGAGGAAAGTTACAGAGCGGGTTGGTCTGCATGGAATTCCTGTGAGTAATTTTTCTAGTCTCTTTTCCCTCCAGGCACCACCAGCTGCCAGTCTTTGAAACTCACATCCAACATTGCCACCAGCACTGTTATGCCAAGGAGCTTCTGAGGCTGGCCTCTGACTCTGGCTGGCTGCGTGCTCACAGCTGCAGGGGAGCTGCTCTGGACCCCTGGTTTGTGTGACAGTCACCTGTGTAAGCACTCAAACTCACCCTCCCCCAATTCCTGAGATGCTAATTCAATAGGTCAGGTCTCCACCAGCCTTCTTGGTGAATCTAATGCCAATGGTCCAGAAACCACATTTTGAGAAGCAATACTGCCAAAAGGGAAAAACAGCATGTGTATATATTTTCAATAAACCTTACTGCAGTATAATTTGCACAAAAGTAACTGCATCCATTTCAGGAATGCCTTTAACAAATGTAGGCACCTGCATAACCACTGCCAATCAAGATACAGATTTCCAACATCCCCAAATGTTCCTGTGTCCTTTGCAATCTTCGGTTCTCCCTGCCTGACCTCCAGTTCCAGGAATACCTGCTTTCTGTCCCTATTCGTTTTCCCTGTTCTAAGATTTTATCGTATGTACTCTTGTTCTGGCTCCTTTAGTTCAGCATGTTTTTAAGGTAGTCATGTTGCTGGATGATTTAGTAATTGCTTATCTACTCGAACTGATGGATATTTCAGTTTTCCCCCGTTTGGGGCTATTCTGGAAAAAGCTTCTGTGAACATTCAAAAAAGTCTTTCATTGGACAGTTTTCATTTCCCTTGGGTACCTGGAGTAGGATTGTTGGGCCATATGCTAAGGGTATGTTTAATTTATAAGAAACTGCCGAACTGTTTCCCGAAGTGGCTGTAGCATTTTACAGTTCCATTAGCAAATCTCAGAGTCCCAGCTGCTGCACATCTTCATCAGCACGAGTCCTTTTAGTGGATCATGGTGGTCATTCTAGTGGATGCGCAGTGCAGTTGCACTGCGGCTTTACATTTTCATGACTGTTGATCCGAGCATCTTTTCATGTGCTCATCAACCTCATATGTTTTGTGACTCTGATAGAGAATGTTCAGAGACCCTATCTTTTTCTCAAACACCTATATTTATTTATTTATTTTTAGGTAGAGCCTCAAGCTGTCACCCTGGATAGAGTGCCGTAGCATCACAGCTCACAGCAACCTCCAACTCCTGGGCTCAAGCGAGTCTCCTGCCTCCGCCTCCCAAGTAGCTGGGACTACAGGCGCC